>JANVCC010000040.1:1671135-1730747 GCA_025345505.1 Todiramphus chloris collaris
GGGGCAGCGCGGGGGGCGGCGGCGGCGGCCCGGCCCCGGGGGAGGCTGCGGGACGCGCCGCCTCGGTACCGCCGCCATCTGCTGGGCACCGCCTGCCCGCTGCCCTGCCCTGCCCGCTGCCCTGCCCGCTGCCCTGCCCTGCCCACTGCCCTGCCCGCTGCCCTGTCCTTCCCTGCCCTGCCCGCTGCTCTGCTCTTCCCTGCCCTGCCTGCTGCCCTGCCCTGCCTGCTGCCCTGCCCTTCCCTGACTTGCCCTGCCCTGCCTGCTGCCCGTCCCTGCCTGCAGCTCTGCCTGTGGTGTGGCCCTGCCTGCTGTTCTACCCTGCCCTGCCCGCTGCTCTGCCTGCTCCCCTGCCCTGCCTGCACTCCTGCCCACAGTTCAGCCCTGCCCGCTGCTGTCCTTCCTACATCTTCAACCCTGCAGGCTGCCCTGCCTGGTGACCTCCTCACTGCCCTGCCACCAGCCCTGCCTGTGGCTCTGCCTGCAGCTCCTGGGGCCCCCAGGCTGGTCGCTCCTCAACACAGGGTTCCCCACACACATGCACCATGGGGTTCCCACTCAGCCCATTGCTGCTCCCATCCAGCCTAGGTGGGACTGGCTGCCAGTCCCTCACCACTCTCTGGGCTCTGTGATGGCTGAGTGTGCAAAGAGACACTGTCCCAAGACAGAGATGGGGGAGAGGGGTATAATTCATGCTGAAAAACTGGCTGTCCTCTAGTGCCAAGGTTCACTTGCAGTCGCTGTCCAGGCTGGCCACCCCTCCCCAGCTCTCCTGGCAGCCCCATGCTGGGAGCAGGGAAGGTTCTGCAGGTGTCTGCACAGCACCTGGCTGCAGGATGAGGAGGGAACTCTTCCCTCACAAACAGCAAGGAGACTTCTCCGCCAGTAGCACATCAGGATTCCTGGAAGGGCTTCAAAGCCATAAGCTCCTTGTTTTGTTTGTGAGACACTATCTATCAGAATAAAGCCTTACCCAGTGGAGCTGCTCCCGGGGTGCAAGTGGAGATGGGGCTGTGCCCAACCCCCCCCCAGAGCCCCTGAGAAGCTGCACTGTGATTCAAAGAGACGAGCTACGATCTTGCTGCTAATGAAAGGGGTTTTTCATGCAGCGTGACAGTCTCCGCATCTCTCCCGCTCCTGGGGCTGGAGTGCCGCCCAGAGAGGGCCTTTTGCTTTCCCTTTCTCTTGCTGTTTTGTTTGTGGCAGCAGATGTTTGCGGTGACACAAGACAGGTAGCAGGTCGTGTGAGCTACGCCTGTGCTGCCGGTGACGCAGCCACCTTGCCGCAAGCCCTGCTGCCTGTCCCCTTTGGCTCTGCCCCTCCCAGGAGGTATTAGGCGGGTGAGAAGAGCAGGACCAGCAGTGGAACAGGGGTCTGGGGGTTCCTGCAGGGCTGGGGGGAGCAGACAAGGGGAAAGTGTGGCAGGATGGCTTGGGCTGTCCCATGGCACTGATCTGGAGCCCTTCGTGAAGTTTCCCTGTTCCTGACAAGTGCCCAGGGTGTCCCCTCATCACGGGAAGAGCGCAGGTCCTTGTTGTGGCAAGGCTCACACCTATCGTATCACTAATGTCCATTTGAGGAGTCAATAAAAGAGACACGATGCGAGCTGGTCCCCATGGTTCAGTGAGCTAATTAAGCTTCTTCCGCTGACCTGGTTTCCAAATCTTGTTAACTTGCTGCCTTCAGAACAACTTGAAATTTCCAGCAGAGACAGGCTGGGATTGCAGAGGGCTGTGGAGGAAAACGGGGTGCTTTGGGGGAGCTCATGGAGCATCAGCACAGAACCTCTTCCCTTTTGTTTGCTCCCAGATGGAGGGTCCCAGTACCACAGAGCTGCACGATGGGGAAGGGGCAGTGGGCACTGCTGGTGGGACAGGTGGGCAGGGCACCAGGTGCTCCCTGCCATTGGATTTCTGGGTTTTGGCACTTGTGAGCAGACAGCAGGCAGCTCAAATCCCTGACACTCCTCCGCCTCAGCCAGTGACTCCCACGCAGGGACCTGGCCCCAGGCCGGGCTGCAGCAGGGGCTCCTGGTGCAGGGCACTGGTTGGAGCCCCTCACCATCAGCACTGTCCAAGGGTATTTTGGAAATTCCATTTCCTTTTCTTCGACTGAGGAAACCGTCTGCAAAATATGCCATAAAATGGTGCTAGGGATGCCTGAGACAAGAAATCAGAAATGAGGAAATGTCAGGATGTTAAAGCAGCCTCCTTTTATCCCTTTGTGTCTGTGCATTGCAACACAGGCTTTCATGGCAATTATTAGATGCATTTTTTTTCCCATAAGGCGCCTGCCTCCCTCAGTACCCGGCACGTACCATGTAGCTCAGGCTGTGCAGAGAAAGCTGCTGCCTGCAGGACCCAGCATCATTCAGTGAAAAGGGACACAGTAGTGATGAGGGTAAGAGGATGGAAGAAAAAAAGGTGCTAATTTCATTGAATTTTACTGACTACTTCCCTGGGCACTGGGTTTCTTATCCCTGCCTCTGTGCCCTTGTGAGATGCTGAGAGTCACCTGAACAAAACTTTTCCCACCCAGTCGGTAATTGGGTTTCTTTTTGTCCTGATGCCTGACTGGCTGGCTGATCATTGGGAGAGCTGGAAGTTGATGGCTGCATGAGGAATTACTGGAAGCTAGGCTCAAAATGTGTCTTGCCCTATACCAGCACCAGGAACTCAGAGAAATCAGGCTCACTGCCTCTCCTGATAGTGGCTTTGGAAGCCACTACCCACGTGTTTGTGAGGTTGCCCTCAGCCACTGGCCCTGGGAAGGGATGTTGGTCTCCAGGGCCAGAGGGCAGAGTGGGGTGCCTGGGGAAAGTTCCAGGGAAGGGGTTCCCTCCTCACTCCTGCATGGCTTGGAGTAAGGAATGGAGAGGAGAATACAATGGAAATATCAGAGAGCAGGTCCCCAGGCCAGGAGAGACAGGGTTAGGAGAGGTCTGAGAGTAAAAAGACCGTGTAAGTGTCTGTCCCCAAAGCACACAGGGTGAATGGTTCACCAGCAGCCTTAGCTCTGGCATTTCTGGTTTATTTGAAGCCACAGCATCCCTTTCAGCACACCTCAGTACAGACACATGTACACATACATGTTTGCAAACACACACATATATAGCTACATGCAACAGCTTTGGAGGTCTCTCTGTAGGAGCCCCAGGCTTTCCACCCACTTTCTTTCCTCTTCAGCTAGTAGTCATCTCAGTGAACAACCTTCTCTGTGGGGCTTTGTGAATCACAGTCGCAGGAGGAGCGGAAATGCTTTGGCCAGAAATCCCAGCTGCAGCCCATGCTCCAGGGTGCCACAGCACAAATGTGTCTGTCTGTCCCAGAGGCACTGGCTGGCCGAACGCATCCCTGCCAGCCTGAACTCCTGGCAGACCTGCCTGCATGTCTGCTGGCAGCGAGAGGCTCTCCTTTCTCAGCAAGAAGATTTAAGTCCAAACAACAGCAGCGAGATGCCCACGGGGACCCCAGTACAGCACAGCCTGACGCCTTGCGCAAAGCACTGGGCAGGCTGCAGAGAACCAGGACTCTGACTCATCGGAAGCTGGTGACATTTTCCAAAAAAAGCCTGCAAGTCCAGGGCTGTGATGTTCCCAAAAGGCAGCAGAGAAGCCTAAGGGGTCTGGAGACCCCATTATACCACAGTACATGGTCTGTGCCATGGGATGGAGGAAATTCTGCCTTGCTGGGCAGTTCCCCACCCATTTTTCTCTTTTCCTCTGCCTCCCTTGTGATGCAGAGATAAAGTCAGGAGTGTCCAGATGCTGCTGTCCACTGCCCCAGTGCAAAGCCAGACTCGCTCTTCTACTGATGACAGAATTACTTTCCTGATGATAGAGATCACCATTTTACTTTTGGAGTCCATGGAAAATGTAACAACTGGGATGAAAGGCAGTGAAGAGGGCAGTGGGTGTTTTAAGAGGAGGTCCTGAGTGGTCGTGGTAGGACCTGACAGCACAGTTGGTGCCTCATTCAGCACAGGACCCCACTCCTCTTCCCCGGTCACAGCAACCACCAAGCCTTTTGCCAGTGGTTTGGCTTTCTTCCAGTCTCCAGAGCAGCACAACATCCATTCCCAGCAAACCCCCATGTCGGCAGGAGGAGACTCAGGCAGAGGCAGATATTCCCCAGGCTGCCTGCATTAAAGTGATAATCAAACGATAGATTATTTTCAAACAAACTCATATTTTCTGTCAATTTTAGTACTGTGCAAATTGTTTCAGCAAAAAAAAAACCACCCAGACAGTGGAGAATGATTGTGAACTGGATCTGCTCCAGGTGATGCTGGTGTACATTGTAGCCTGTCTGTGACCTGTAGTCATCCTGCAAGGCCAGGAAGGGCTGCCTACACCATGCATGGGAGGAGTTACAGGTCTTCTGGCATTATCTATCTCACCATCACAGGGGCTGAGTCCCTAGGTCAAGTGCAACAAATGCTCCCAAATCAAAAGCAGATGAGTGAGAACAAGAGCTGCAGAAGCTCTGAAGTAACTCATCCTGCACATCAGGAGTGCTGGACCTTCACCTTCTCTCCTGAAAGATCGGGACACCAGGAGAGGAGACCTGCTTCACAATCTGCCTAAGGGAGGGATGAAGACAAAGGCTTTAGGGCATTGGAAACCAGCATTTGTCCTAAAACCTGCAAGAGTCTTTCACTCTCTGGCTCTTCAGGAGAACTAATGTCCCTGTGCAGAGCCCTGCTGCTGGGGGGTCTGGAAAGCCAAGGGGCTCCCAGGCAGTATCGGGGCTTGTTGCCTGAGGCTGGGCATCTTGTGGTTGCTTCATTTCTTGCTCTGCCTTTGTGGCTGAGTTCGTTCACACCATTCTGGTGCAGACCCTGCTCCTGGCCCCGCCGCAGGGAAAACTGGGACCCACTGGGAAGAGCTGCCCCACAAAGCCTGGCCTGCAGGTCCTGTGGAGAAGCACCAGCAAAGCGATGCAAAGGGAGATTCATACCAGCTGCAGCTCTGGCCCCCGAGGTACCTGACCTGCTTTCCCACTGCCAACTATGTTTCAACCCATTAAAGGTCATCGGAAGTTTGATTTATTTTTAGTTTTCCCTTTTAAGTTGCCCTGAAGCAGCAAGGACTGATGGAAGGAAGAAACATCCACCCTCCCATGAGCCTTTAGGTCAGGATCCTGAGATGTTGTTAATGGACAGTCTTGCCGTTAGGAGAAGCCCAGGACTTGGACACTGGCACAGCTCCCGTCTTCCCAGAGCTCCTTGGAGAGCACCACATGCTCAGAAAGAGCAATTTCACCTTGGCAAATGCTGATTCTTTCTTATTCTGGAGCGGCGTTATCATGATAACTTCTTTTTCCTTTTGTTTCATGAGGAAACAGAGAATCAGGGTGATTCCAGGAGAACTGGAAGGACCTTCAACCTGAAGCATGGCACTCCTTGCTCTAGGGGCTTGTGGCAAAGCTCAGAACAGGTCTCAGACCATTCTGCCTGTGCAGTTCAGAAGCAGGCTGAATGCTGTAATTAAGAGAAGTTAATTTCTTTTTACACTTGTGAGCACACAAAACGCTGCAGAATGGCTAGCCCCGGGTAAAGCAGTGGGTTATCTCTTTTCTAAGAAATCTTGCTTTTTTTTTTTTTCTCCTGGTCTAAAAATGGAATGCAGACACTTAAAATAAATTTCCAGAGAACAAAACTGAGAAAACACAATGGAATTTGAATCAAAGTGTTTGGATTAATTAGCTTAAACTGAAAGCTTTCATTCTGATTTCAGCCTTGGCTTTATGTACAAAAAATTAAAGCAGCAAAGCTTTGTAAGTCGACAAATCAGAATGTTCCACCCTGAAAATATCAAACCAAGATGCTTAGCCTCACTGAGTTGCTTTGTTGCTTTCTAAAAGGAAATGGCATCAAGACCAACACCTTTACAAGTAGCTTGGATCATTAAGAGCTTCAAAAAGCCTAGATCAGCACAAGCAATTAATATCTTAATCAGTTTTTATCTTTTTCTTACAGAGGAATATCTAAAAATATTGAATTTTTTTTTTTTCACAATTTATCAAAAGATTCCTTTAATTATGTTCCCTTTACTGTATGGTTAAGGTTGAGCTTGATCTGTGTGAATTGGATGGTGTGTAGGAATCACAACCTTGCTCAGGCTCTCTGGTGGACACTGCTCATACCAACACTTGCTGGGCTGGCGGTGGGGAAAGCAGCACTGGGTTTGCTTTTTGGTGCTGGGTGTGCAGAAGGCAGCTATTCAGCCCCTTGCAACTCATATTGTGGATGTCGGAAGGAAAGGTAATACTAAGTTCTGGATTTTGTACTTGTTTGTAGTCTAAAGATGAACAAAATGTGGTTTTGTGACCATTTTCCTACTGTGGGTGAAATTGAAAAATGAAAAATTGGAGATCTGGGGAGTTGTGCTCGTTTTGTCATTTTTCATTTTCCTTCCATGTCCTGATCATTTCTGTTTCAACAGCAAAATAGGAACAGGGTAAAAGCAGAGGCAACAGAGAATAATAATGGGAAAGCAAGGCTAGAAGGGAGAAATACAGGGAAACTGAGAAGTTAAAATGAATTATTTTGAAAGTTTCATTTCCTGGAGATATTCCAAATGAAACATATTTCTTTTGGAGACCTCTGAAAGGAGAACAACTTGGATGTGTTAAGCAGTTTGTCCTTCTGATTTTCAGTCAGCTCTATCCAACGCAGCACCTGAACGAACCTTGGCTGCACAGCCCAGGCAAGGTTTGCCCGGTGAGTTACCTGACCCGTAGTGTCTTTAACAGAGACAATAAAATCACTACTGGAAATGAACGTGGCTTCACTGACTGCTCATTAGCGCGGTGTACGGAGCCTGGCTTTTGCAAGTCAGCAACCGGCGGTTCCCAGCTGTGTGCTCACAGCAGTTCCTTGCAGATGGTCTCCAGAGAGTCATCTTCCCTGCAGATGTCCTCCAGACGTGGCTTGTCACACTCGTGTCCCTGCTGAGCCCGACGTTGCTGCTCAGGATGCTGATCTCCTATCTGAGTGCTTTCCCTCGTTTCTCGTTGCGAGCCCCGTTCTGCAGTCCCGCAGCACCCGCCCCATCCTGGGGTTGCTTCCCCACCCCTTCATCCACCCTGTGGGATGGGTGCAGGCTACTGGTGCTTGGGGGCTGTGGGCAGCAGGGCAGAGCCCTGGCCCCAAAACTGCATTTGTGATGTTCACAGGATCGTAGAACGATTTGGGTTGGAAGGGACCTCTAAAGGTCACCTCGTTCAACAGGGAGCAGGGACATCCTCAACTAGAGCAGGTTGCTCAGAGCCCGGACCAACCTCACTTGCAATGTTTCCAGGGATGAGGCTTCTACCACCTCTCTGGGCAACCTGGGCCAGGGTCACACCACCCGCACAGTCAAAATTGCCTTCCTTCTGCCTGGTGTAACTGCCAGAGTGTCCCAGCAGCGCCCGTGGCGCGGTGGCTGCTGCCACCTAACGGCTCCGGCAGCCCAGCGCGGCCAGCCCGGCTCGCTGCGCCCGGGGCTCGGCAGCCACCGGCCGTGGGTCCCAGAGCCGCAGCTCTCCCGAGGGCCCGCGGGATGCTGGCTGCAGAGCAGCACTGGGCTGGTTTCCCGTAAGGTGACCCTGTACAGAGGGGAAGGCAGAGGTCGGCATTCCTATTTCAAGGACAAGATGCTTAGAGTTGCTGCTTGCTGGTGGCAGCAAGAGCTGCTCTTCCTGGGGCAGCTCCAATGTACCGCCACAGCCTGCCACCTGCTAACCCGTGGAACAGTGGGGATCGAGACGTGGAAGGTCTGCGTCCCAAACTCACTCTGGGAGATGCAGTGGGTGCATTTGGGAGATGCAAGGTCTGCATCCCAAACTCTGGGAGATGCAATGGGTGCATTTGGGAGATGCAAGGTCTGCGTCCCAAACTCTGGGAGATGCAATGGGTGCATTTGGGAGATGCAAGGTCTGCGTCCCAAACTCACTCTGGGAGATGCAATGGGTGCATTTGGGAGATGCAAGGTCTGCGTCCCAAACTCCGGGAGATGCAATGGGTGCATTTGGGAGATGCAAGGTCTGCGTCCCTAACTCGCTTTGGGAGATGCAAAAGGTGCACACCCTCCACCAGCCAAGGGCACCCCTCAGCCAGTTGCCCCTTCTGCGGCGGGGAGCTGGGCAGTGCGGAGAGTCCTCCCAACACCAGCAGTGCCCGGTGCTGCCTGTCCCTGGATGGCAGATGCCCAGCCTACCAGGTGGGGACCCCCAGTCCCCAGATGTCAGAACACCAGTATGCTCATGCATCTCCACTCTGCCAGCACGAGTGGCCTGGTGCTGGCTGCAGGGCCCCTGGGTGGAAGAGCAGCTGTCTGGCCTGTGTCTCGCAGCCGGCAGCTGAACACCAGTGGCTCTTGGACCGGTCTGTGACTTGCAGGAAACCAGCTCAGATTTGCCTCTCTTGGGCACATAGCTCTGATGCAATGGCTTTCTGAGCACCTTCACAAAGAAAGGCACAGTGCCACCTTTTCCCAGTTATTGGACAGGAAGAGCACAGCTCTGGGCTTAGCAACAGCATCCCAGCATACGGGGGACACACCTTTGCTGTCCCCAACACAGCCTGATACCTGTGCGCTATCTGGGGCCACGGGAAAACTTGCCCAGCACATAGAATACCACAGGGCAAAGGCTGGGACAGCCGTTTGCAGTGCTGTGTCCAGCCAGTGCTTTCCCCATGTCCCTCAGGCTGGTGAGCAGTAACCCCACATGGGCCAGCATAGAGGATCGCCTTCCAGTCACTCCCGATCCAGAGAGGTGGGCAAGGAAGAAGAGGTCCCAGTCAGACCCCGCCTTGAGCTCGCCACCCCAATGTGGGCTGCAGGCATTTAGCCACACCTCAGGTCCTGCCTGGGCATGCTCAGGGAGGTCTCAGTGACCCTCAGAGACTGGCAGCTGTCTACAAGCTACCTGCCATCAATTCTCCTGCATTATTGATAGGGTTAAGGCTATTTAATATTCTGGCCAGTGCTGGGCAGAGATACTTCCAGCCTGGGAGAAGAACAGGGATGAGAGGCCAAGGAGAGAAGCCATGACTGGATGGTGCAGCAGGAGGGGTGGAGCTGGGGGACCTCTTTGCAGTAGCTCTTCCATCAGTCAAAAGAGATCAGATGTCCCAGAGACACTTTTTATCACCTGAACACCTTCTTCTGCTGTGAAGACTGGGTGGATCTGGCTGCCAGCTGTGAGTCTGTCCTTGTGGGGCTGAGTCCTGGAGTGGGTGGCCATCTTGGCTGGATGCACAGCAGGTCCAGGTTTCATGGCAGTGGGAGAGCTGAGAAAGCCATATTTGGGGTGAAAAGGGACACAAGGACTCCAGGGAAGACACTGGTTAGAGGGGTGGTGGGAAGGGTTCCTCTTCTCTAGGTGATGTGGAGAGAAGACTCTGCTCCATCCCAGGAGAGTTAGGGGTCTGGGCTGCCTGGGGATGTGGGACAAGCAGGGAGAATCAGAAGCCTGTGACACATCTCTTTGTGTCCCCTCGTGTCCTCTACGAGGGTGCAGGTGTCTTTGTGCAGGATGGAGTTGCTGTGGGCCAGAGAGCCTGGCATCCTACCCCTCGTCCCTGCAACCTTGTCATAGTGCAGGCAACAGAGACCTGACAGGAGTCAGAGGCAACTGGGAGGAGTATCCCGAGGGTGTGCAGTGGTTTCAGGAGCTGTTAGCTCAGATCTCACAGAGGATGAGAGGTTCAGGCTACCTCTGTGACCTTGGAAAAAGCTGTTCTAGAGGCAGAAAGAGGTTTTCCCTGCCTAAAACCTGCTGTGACGTGATGCTGTGGCTGTCCCTGCCGCAACCATGGCTGAAACAGTGGTGCTGGAAGGTGCTGTAGCTCTGCCTGTGCATGGGCAAGGGTGCCCAAGCAAGGCAGAATGCTGGAGCAGGGACTACTGAGGGCAGGTTGACCAAGGAAGGATGCAATGATCAGAGCTCAAAAAGGCTTTGAGAGGCAGCACTGTGGGACTGTACACTTGAGACTGCTATTCCTTGCCACTGTCCTACACCTTATCATTAAGCTCTCTAGCAAAATGGTGCCTCTGAGACACCTGCACATAGACTATTATAGTGAGGCTTTCCCTGACACTTCCAAACCTTCCTGCAAGTTGAACTGGAAAAAAACCCAAGATGTTTGTTCAGGGGTGAAGGCTCCTTTCAGGAACACAGTGCCAGGCAGGGTCTGCAGTGATCTTCAAATCCTGGAACTAAGCTGGCTGGCTCTGGTCCTTCCTTCTTCCTTCCCATGGCTTATCTGTGGCCTCCACTTCCCTGGCTCTGTCTCCGTGCAGTCTGGAGTCTCCCCTGGGCAGTGATGCTGTTGATGTGGTGGTCACGTTCGGAGAGCTGCAGGCTGGAGCATGGAGGCTGCTGGGGGTTCACACCCCGATGCCAGGGAGAACACCTGAAAGCAGCAGCCTGGGCTGCCCCCTGCACAGCTCCCTGGCACTCATTCTGAAGGGTGGTCCCAGCCTCCTGACCCACCCAGGCATGGCCAGCACACACACACATGGTCTGTTTTCCAAGAGCGCTTACTTCCTCTGCCTCTGGCTGAAAACAATGCGAGAGGAGCAGGCCTCAGCATTTCTGAAAATTAAGCGCTGAGTTCAGCTTAGCTCAGCCCTGGAGCCCGCTTAACCCTTTCACTGCAGGATGGAGGCAATTTCCCAGTGCAGCAGCAGCTTTGGATTGCCGTGTGCTGCACAGGACAGAAAAAAAAAAAGTAAGAAGAATCTTGGAGGTGAAAGAGAAATCTTGAGTGAGGACCATGATCAAAAAGAAGTAACTTAAAGCCAGGACTGGCTGCATTTCAGCGACTTGCCACACTGGTTTCGCTGCAGAAGCGTTGTGCTGGCACTGTATCCTGCAGCCCTGCGTGAACCCCCTCCTTCCCCAGCTGTCTCCAGCTGCCAGCACACCGGGAAATATGCCGTCCCAGTGTCACCCAGTCTTGGACATGCAAAGGTATGCGTGGAGGTACGTGGGGGCAGGCTCCTCTCCCCCACACTCCAGTCCCCTCACCCAAGCAGGCAGGCACTGGTGTGCAGCCTGAAGGGACCAGGATTGGGGCTGGGGGGGTTGGCACGGTGTGGGCAGGTGCTTATCACTGCTCTGTGCCTTTTTGTGCAGGGGAAAGCAAAAGCAGAGAGTGCAAGAATGAGGAAATGTCCCCAGTGGCTCTGCTCACCCCTGCCAGTGTCCCTGGCTGCAGTCAGTGCTGGGCCTGCATGGGCAGGGGGGAAGGAAAGCACTGCCCTACCTTACGCCAAAACAGCCCCCCCACTCCCCCCCATATCAGAGAGTCAAAACCATGAAAGAGGAGTTTGACCTCAAACAAAACGTTTCATCTTGTTTGTTTGCTTTTTTCCCAGAATGAAGTCAGGTTTGGGCTGACTTCCTTTTTCTTTCAGGTTCCTTTTTAAATAACCAAATGGAAAAGCAATGAGGCTTTGTTTTGAACCTGCTAGGGAATGGTCAACTTCTGAGCACTTCCAGAAGGAAACGAGAATATTAGAAAAGCTTGATACCAACACTTTGTTTTCAAAAGAAAAAAAATCCCTGTATTTTTTTTTTTTCCCTAGCCTTGTTTGTGGCATCTAGCCGGGGCGCACAAATACTGCTGGATCCACAGATCTCTTGTTCTCTCTGTATTCGCATTTGGTCAGAGGAGAAGGAGGTTTCAGAGCTGGGTGCCTGTGCCACCTCCCTGGGCACAGGTAGAGCGTCTCCCGGGGTTGGCTGGAACAGAGGCAGTCGGTGAGCACTGAGGACACAAGGTCCTGCGTTCCAAGGACGCGGCACCAGGGCTGGGAACAGGGGACAGGTGAGTCTGGGAGAGGCTGCCCATACAAAGAGGCCACTTAGGACCACTTGGGACCACTTGGGAGCCACGGCCAGCGTGGGCACGCTGGGGCCGAGCGGAGCAGGGGCTGCGGGCAGCCTCGCTGGCCCTTGTTTACCGCAGAGCTGGGGGGAAGGTGGTGCCTGGGCGGCCGCGCTTCCCCTCGGGAGCCGCCGTTCCGCTGGCGTGCTGGGCTGTTTATAGCATAACTCTGGGTAACTCATTGACCTCCGCGCCGGCAGCTCTGCTGGGAAACAGAGGTTCCCAAGATGATAAGCCGCTCTTGGAAGAAATTCCTTTCCTCATGCGAGGGAGTGGCGGCGCTGGGCACCCTGGCCCGGCCTCGCGAACACGTACGCAGTCCTGTCCGTGCACACGCTCGGGCGCGCCGGCAGAGTTCCCCCGGGGGACCCGGCTCGGGGAGGTTGGAGCTTCACGGCCAAGAGTTCTCCCGGAGGAAAGCGGTGCCGGGAGGGCAGAGCCAGGGGCCCCGCGCAGGTGGGCGCGGAGGAGCAGGTGGGTACAGCCGCGTGCACAGCCCTGGCCCTGCAGATGCCGCGCTGGGTCTCTGCCCGGGGCCGGGGGCATGGCCGTGCCCTTCGGCCCCAGCCCGGGACCTGGCTGGAGCAGGGCCGGGCGGTCAGGGACGTGGCTGCGTGAATCTGGGCTGGGGCAGAGGCTGCGTTCTTGGTCCGGGATGAATTTGAGGCTTGGACATGGTGGTGATGAGCACACGGGGGAAGGACAGGTTTGTTCTGTGTTCTTTGGACCCAGGAACCCATGGAAGAAAGGCAGGAGGAATCGCAGGGGACACGCTGGGTTTAGGAAAGTGGCTTTGGTCCCAGGGAAGGGTGCTGCTGTGTGGCAGCTCTGGAGACCAACAGTGTCTGTAGCAGCTACATCTCCCAAAGGGTGCCCAGACAGTCGCACTGCCTTGCGTTTCGTGCCCTGGGAGGGAAGCGTGGCTGGCTGGCACTCCGCACACTGGGCTTGCAAAGGGACAAATAACCCTGGAGATCTGGCACAGGCAGAGAGCCCCCACAGCCAGCACCGGCTGATGAGGACCCTGGGAAGTTGCTCTGTACTTGTTAGGACCAGGCTTTTCCAGGGTAGACAGGCTGAGAGCTTCAGCAGCAGCAACGGGGGCTCTCCAGGGGAGATACAGGGTGGTAAGCAGCAGGGTAGGGAGTAGAACAGGAGGTTTTTGGGTCATTGGCTAAAAGGAAGATTCCATTCCAGGTCAAACAGTAGGCTGATACTTTTGCTTTTACAGGAGTGGATTTAGTCATAGTCTTGGTAAACTTAAAAGCAAAAAGAAATTTCATAACCACAAAGGAAGAGGTTTTTGTTTAGAAAATGAAGCATAACATTCTGTTGGTTTAAAAAAATACTTATTTTTCCCAGAGTAGAAGAATTTGACACTGGTTGGTGAGCAGGTATTGCCAAACATTCTGAGTGAAACAACAAGCTTTGTCTGGAAACCCCTTCCCTGTTTGAGTGCTGACCACCTTGACAAGATGGGCCCAAACCAGCAACATCTTTCGTGTAAAGATGTGCCTGACTCCATTGCAGAAACTCGGGCTGTGTGCTCTGAGCACAGGAAGGCCAAAACCCGCGCCTGGATCTGAATTCCTCCTCTGGCTCCTGCACCTTCAGAGCATCCCTTGGTCGACCGGGGGAGTTCTCTAAATGCAGAGCTTTCCAGTGCCGGTGTGTAACGGGAACAATGTCCTTGCCACAGGGAGAGCAGCACCAGCCTGTCCCAGCAGCTCACCTTTGTGCAGGTCCCTGCAGCCATGCAGTTTTGCATGGGAAACACCAGTTTGACTTTAGCATGCCAGGAGAGAGCCACGGCATTTTGCACCCTAACACCTGGGGCTCAGGAAGTCAGGAGAGCTGCAACAAGGAGGATGAGGAGGGTGGTCTCTTCTCCAGGCAACCCCAACATTTCAACATCTGATTTCTCCCGATGAGGACTAGAAATCCCCGCTCTTTCAGCCTTCTCCTAGGCAGGCAGGCTGGTGCCTGGCCAGGACCCTCCCTGAAAAGCCTTTTGATTTGATTTCACATTTGTTAGAAGTGTCCCAGCCAGCTCCATGGACATGGACCCCATCCTGCCACAGCCTGTCCACAGCGAGCTACTCCTGCTTTGCTTTAGGGGTATTGCAGTGGTGCCAGGCAGCCCCCTGTCATGGCAGGGGAATCTACCTGGTGAGAAATTACTCACTGGAGTAAATGCTTACTCTGGAGAAGCTCAAGGCCTTGTCATGTGTTGGGATGCAGAGTGGCTGTCTGGGAGAGCCAGCAATGCTCCTGGAGCACATCACAGCAAACAAGCAATTTCAGTGGCAGTACTGGCATTGACTGGTTGCTGAAGGAAATGTCCACCCCTGAAAGACCTCCCTATTTGTGTCTTCTCTCACTAGACCTTTTGGTTTTTATTTTGCAGGGGCTGTGTTGCTCTTCCCCAGAGATGCTGTGCAGACATCTGCCACCTGTAGTGCAGTGATACATGAGTCCTGAGTCCTGGAGCTGGGGAAGGTCAGAGCCTGTAAGCGAAGAGGGAAGGAGACTCCGTCCTGTGCAGCCCAGGGGATCCCACACAGCAGCAGGTCCCTCCTGCTGTCCACAGCTGGGGTTCAGCTCGGAGATGAGCTGAGCCCTGCCAGCCCCGCAGGAGCCCACTGTGCCTTGTCCGCTGAGGTTGGTGTGGAGTGGGAGGTGCTGCCCGATGCCTCCACTGTGAAACTGGGAGAGCACGATCTGGGCTGGGTGGGAAGGTGGTCCAGGAACAGCAGCACAGCCCCGGATGGAGGATGCTGGAGAAGTGCCAGCGAGGTGTCCCCACAGGTGAGGAGGGTGCTTACAGCCACCAGGAGCAGGGCTGAGGCGGGGGAGATCAGCTCTGAAGCTCTCCAGAGGGGCCAGCTGGAAGCTGGGGCAGGCTCTGCAGACTGCGGGAGGAATGAGAGGAATGTGCCACGTGGGCTGGGCACCAGGCTCCTAAAGGCAAGGGCAAGAGCGGAGCCCAGGGCAACGTGGGGCCAGCACAGGGCAGCAACAGCAGCCAGTGGGATGACAGCTCCCCGAGTGCTGCATCCAGCTCTGCAGCCCCCAGCACGAGACATGGACCTGTTAGAGAGGATCCAGAGGAGTGCTGCGAGTCCTAGGAGGAGAGGCTGAGAAATGAAGGCTCTGGGAAGATCTTACTGTAGCCTTTCGATACCTAAAGGGGGGCTGATGAGAAGAGGCTATTCACTAGGGCCTGGAGTCACAGGACAGGGGCAATGGTTTTAAACTGAAAAAGCATAAATGTAGATTAGATATTTATGAAGAAATTCTTTATTATGAGGGTGGTGAGACACTGGAACAGGTTACCCAGAGGAGCTGTGGATGTCCCATCCCTGGAAGTGTGGAAGATAACTTGCTGGTGAGCGATCCAGGTAGGGAAGGCACCCCATTGGACTTGTTCGCAAACAGAGAAGTATATGTGGGTGATGTGATGGTTGGAGGCTGTCTTGGGCATAGTGATTACAAAATGATCACAAGTTTTCAATTCTCAGAGAAGTAAAAAGAAGAGTCAGCAGAACTGCCACCTTATACAGTACCAGAGGGTTAACAACCCTGGTTAACCACCTGATGCACTGCTTAGACACATGCAAGTCTCTGGAGCCAGATGGGATCCACCCAAAGGCACTGAGGGAGCTGATGGAAGCGCTCACCAAGCTACTTTCCATCATTTATCAGCAGTCCTGGCTCTGGGGAGACCTTCTCCCTCCCTGAAAAGAGGTTGGAGTGAGGTGGGGGCCAGTCTCTTCTCCCAAGTAACGAGCAGTAGGAGAGGAAAGCTGTGCCAGAGGAGATTTAGATTGGACATTAGGAAAAATTTCTTTCCTGAAAGGTTTGTCAAGCCCTGGAGCAGGCTGCCCAGTGAAGTGATGGAGTCTCCATCGCTGGAGGGATTGGTTTAAAAGCTGTGTAGATGTGGTGCTGAGGGACACAGCTTAGCGGTGGACTTGGCAGTGTTAAGTTTACAGTTGGGCTTGATGATTTGAAAGGTCTCTCCTAAGCTAAATAGTGCTATGATTCTAACCCAAACCATTCTCCGAGCGTGCCCACCGCCCCCAGCTCGCCAGCAGACAGTGCCCGGTCAAAAGGCGCATTGTGCATTGTGGCTGGGGCCGAGCCGCGCTGCCGGCCGGGCAGTGAACAGCGCGCTCCCCGCTGCCCCTGCAGCAGCAGCCCCACAGCTCGGGGCTGCCCGTGCCGCTGGACACATGGGCTGCTGCTTGGGGACCGCCTGGCACCGCGACCTGTCCCTGGGGTGCACAGGTAAGCTGTCCCTGGGGATGCCACGGCCCTGCTCTGTCCCGAGCGGGGCTGCGAGACCTCTGGCTGCAGAGTTCAGCCCACTGACGGGACTGCTGGGGAGACTCCAGCACTGAGCACTGGCTTCCTTTGGCTGCCAGTCTGCCTTTCCCAGATGGCCACTGGTGTCCCCTCCTCTCGCTGGGCATTTGCTGGGTCAGTAGATTTGGATGTGTGGGGAACAAGACAGGATATTTTGGCCAGGGAGGAGAGATGATGATTCAGGGGGTTGTTTTATTCCCATACTGTTGGCTTTTCAGGAGTCCCCTTGTTACCTCTGTCCTGCTGCCACTACTGCCCAGGACCACCACAAGCATCACAAGGCTTGCAGAGCCCATGGGGTGCTGCCAGCCCCCGAGGCACGATTCCCATACTTATGGGCCCAGATGAGCTAAGAGGGCTGTGCTAGCGGGGTGGAGGAGGGAGGTGGCTCAGGGCCAGCAGCTGTGGCCACGTGTGCCCCGGGACAGCCAGTGCCAGTGAGTGACACAAGTGCCTCAGCTTCAGCTGCCAGGAGTGCAGCTCCAAGTGCCAGGACCTGTGCTTGGCTCTGGGCTGGGGCTGTTTCCTGCCCAGTTGCAAAATACTTCAGTACTGAGGAGGTAAATGAGTCACTGGTACGACTGGGATTGACTCCCCACCAGCAGTTTCAATTGGTCTCTTGAAAAATCTCCCAGTTCCCCTTCTGAGCTTGGCCCAAAGAAAAAGAAACACTGAATCGGTGAGTGCTGTGGGGAGCAGACCCATTTGTCCTCTCTCTTGAGCAAGTCCTGGCTCTGCAGACCCACCATCATGCTTTGTCATGCCACTGACAAAGGAGGCGTGAACAGTGTCCTGCCTGCCACCTACTTCAGCACATCATATGAAGACCCCTCGGGCAGGGAGCATCCTGCCAGGGGTCCGAACGCCTCTCCTCAGCCCCCGTCTTCCCCAGGCGAAGAGTGTGAGTCCTGCTGCCGCCGCTCGCCCCTGCTCCTGCCCCGCTGGGACCACCCGCAGCACACCGCGGCCGAGCGCCGGGGAAGATGGTGCCGAGAGAAGGCCATGGCATCAGGTACCTGTCCCTGGGGAAGGGGGACCCAGCCTCTGCCCGCTGAGCCCTCCTGAAACCAGCAGAGCCCACTGAGGGCTGCCGGGATGCAGGGAGGGAGGGAGGAGGGAAGCAACCAGCAAGCAAGCCCAGCTCAGGGTTAGTTCTGCCTCGGCTCTGCCTCTGGCTTGTTTCACTTCCCCAACTTCACTTCCCCCATGTGTGGAAGGGGACACGGAGTTGCTGGATGAAGTCGTTTGTTAAGTGTGTTCAAAACAGCTGCTGAGAAATGTAGAGCCTTTTCTTTCAAAGAAACGCTTATTCACTACACCTCCAGCCTTAGGCCATTCTTTTTCACTGCTAACTATAAATAAGGATTATAATTCTGCATGCAAATAAGAATTGTCTGACTAGCAAAGCTGCCGTAATAAAAAGGATGGTAGAGTATAGTTATGGTCACAGAAGTGACTTGGAAAAGCTGCCGCACGTTCCAGATCCAGATCTCTGGGTACATGTTTGTCTTACAAGTCCAATCTGATTACTGACAAAAATTGGGTTTTAATCTTGTTATCCCTCCACTGCCAATACAGCTGTGGAAGATCAAGCTGGATTTTATGTGCCTCAGCCTTCATTAACATAATTACCAGCTGAAGTTTCAGTTCCCAAATCCTTTATGGCAATAGTTGGTGATGTGTGAAGCAGAGGATGCAGCTTGGATTTCAGATACTGACCAGAGCGGGCAGGGGAGGAAATCTCATTTTAACTGTCAAATTGATGAGCGAAGAGTTTTGCAAGCCCTTGGCTCTCCTGTGCCATGGAACTGTTCTCATTCTGAGGTCTCCTCCAAAGAAAATCTGTGTCACAGGGTCATCCTTCAGACAGATCTGCCCAGTGAGGGTCTGTCCCAAGAGCAAGGAAGGAGTCTTCTCACTGCAAAGCCACTCCAGCACTGCAAAGAAGCCTATCATCATCAGGGATATCATGTAATTAGGACATACCAATCCCATGGATCTTGCCTCCAACCTTAAGCATGATTTTAGGATGATACCAGAGTCACACAACCCCCAGCCAGATCTGCAGTGCATCCCACAGGCTTTGCTTTCAGGTGCCATGGTTAGGCAGAATATCCTAGACTTTTGCCACAACATTTGACAGCTGCTTTTGTGTGTCCCCTCTCCTTGCTAGGTAAGGCTGGGCCATCAGAGCCAAGCAGTCCCACAGCCAAGGCAGCAGAAGGCTCACCAGACACCTCCTTAGTACTGCTGCCCGTGGGGGAGGGCTTTCCACCAGGTAAGATGCTGCCTTTGGCGTCACCCATATTTCCAGTGGTTGAATGGAGCGAAGCCTGGCACTGCAGCTTAACCACCCACCCCCCATCAGCCCTTGAGATTCTCATCCTTGTTGCTGCAGGGTGATGACAGGCTGGGTTTGTGTTGTTTGAGCATCACAACCAGGAGAGGTCTGGAGGCACTGGTGGGGCTGGCAGCAGGGAGGCAGTGCGGTGGAGGCAGCTCTGTGTGGCATGGAATTCCTTCTCCCCATTAACCCTGCACATTTCCTTTTCAAGAGATTTCACTCTTCTTCTCCGTTGAGAGCCGCTCCTCCCGGTGCCTCAACTCACAGCTTCAGGAAGCGGCGAGAAAAAAGCTGTGGGCCCTGGAGAGTGATGACAGAGATGTCTGTGCCCTGTTCAAGGTAGGGCAGAATGGGGCAGAGCATGTACTGGGAGGCTCCTGGTGTGATGGGATGTGTGATGGGATACCAAACCCAGCTGAGAAAGCAGTTCCTCCAAGGCCACTGCAGAATCTGTTCCTGCACACAGGGACTCTGTAGGGGACTGGAATGATGGAGGAAATGAATTGCAACAGGTGAGAGGCAGATGCAAAGCTGAGACTCATGTCAGACCCTCATATCAGAGGCTCTGATCTTCCTGAGGGATCCTGCAGGTAGCCCTGAGGTGAGTCTACAACCAGCATTTCACAGAGCTGGGATCACCGAAGTGTGTGCCAGAGTCAGGTCCCCAGTGGAGGTGGAATCTCTGGACATGCACAGGGGTTCTCAGTATTTGACTTCATATAGAAAAATCACTGCAGATGTAGAGATGTTTCCTGGACTGAACTCTCCTTTCCTGCTGGTTTTAAGGCCTCTCAGGGCTCCCTGTAGAGAGGCTCCCCAAAAGACCTGGAACAGTGCAGACATACCAGTGCCAGCAGTAGTGAAAGGAGAGCTTCTCCAGTTAAGCTTTCAGCCTCAGAACCTTGGTTTGGAAGCTGTGCCTGTCCTGGCTGAATATTAACCCACACATGGTATGGTCTGGGTGTCTGGGTTTCAAAAGCACAGTGGGTCTGGTGTGCACCTCAGGGGAAGATGTTTGAAGGAGGAGATGGAGCTTCTTCACCCTCCCACTGGAGCCACCTGACCCAGCTGGCTGGACCACCCTCCCCGTCACACCAGCCAACCAACTTGCACAGCTTCGGTCTCAGCCGTGCTAACACATGAGTGCCTAGTCTCATTCCAGGGTCTAATATTATTCCCACAGTACCCAGCTTCCCTGGACTGTCCCTTAATCTTGCCTTGTCTTCCGTGTGTAGGAGCTGTCAGCCAGGCTGGTCTGTATGCAAGCACAGGAGGATCGGTTCCTCCTCACCTTCAAAACACTAGAAGAAGTCTGGAAGTTCTCCACATATCTGACTTTAGGTAATGTCTCAAGGTGTGAGAGGTCTAAACAGACAGTGTGAGAAGCATTTCTGGATTTGACACCAAAAAAAACAGTAATGTAACAGGATGGATAGATGAACAATATTAATTAGAAGACCTTGTGTTCAACTACAGAGTTAAGAAACCGCTGTCTGGATCAGTGAGAGACACCCAGGAGAATGTCTTTTGAGTAATCCCTTTATCGCATTCTGGAGATGGAGACAGAATTAGAGGCTGTTCCCTCTGTGTGGTTGCAGATGGCAGACTGGGAGACATCCAAAGAGCACTTCATCTTGCCCGGTAAAGGAGGGTGCTAACACGACTTTCCCTCTTGGATTCTTGGCTTCCTAGGGTACGTGGGCAGCTGCCTGGAGCAGCTTCTCTTTGACCAGGAGTACTGGCTAAACTGTGCTCTGATGGAGGACACAGAGATCAGAGTTACTGTGGATGAAGATCGCTTGGCCACCATATATATGGGTTTGCTACTCCAGGAAGGTGAGAAGGGACTGCATATATAAGGACTTCTGCAAAAGCATCTCAGCAGAGCTGTGTTGTAGCCCTGTGCTGGGATATGTCTTGCACTGATGACATTGACCTGGGCATGACTCTTTCTACCTCCAGGTAACTTCTTTTCCAGAGCAGTGCCTGGTATCTGGCAGCTGGAGCAGGAAGGAGAGGAAGGTCTGCAGCTCTGCAAGAACGACCTGATCCATGTGAAGAATGTTGGAGAGGAGTCCAAGTGGGAAGGGATGTCCTTACTGACAGGTCAACGAGGCCTGGTGCCTGTGACAGCTCTAGAGCCAATATCTCACCCATTTTACCAGTAAGTACTCTGGCTAATTAACAGGGCTTAAGACAAGATTCTTTCCTGACCTGGTGCATGAGCTGGCACTAAGCCTGGGTGAGAAACTGCTCTTGCCTCTGGCAACGGGCAAGAGCTATGAAGTTTTGTGAGGATATACATTATGTTTAAAGACAACCACTGGAACCAATTCAGGTCCTGTTAATGGGACCAAGCAAGGACATACTCCAGATACCATTCTTGTATGATATTGATTTAGGTCATATGTGAGATTTTTTGTGATTTACCTCACATTGGACACCTGCCTGAGTCTCAAAGACACTCACAGCTCCTCTTGTACTCACATGGTGAAATCCTCCTTACAGCCTTACACTTAACCTGCTCTTACCATGTGGTGTGAAGCTGCAGTCATGAGGTGCAAACTGCCCTCTGTGCCCAGTAACACCACTACAAGAAATTACTGGACTGGCCATGCTCCATAGGAGCTCTGGCACTCCCAGGGGACAGAACATCTGTCCTGCTTGTGTGAGACCATTGCCGGTGATGGCTTGAAGACAGGACTGCTCAGAGAGGTCCAGTGTGGTTCCCTTTTGCATTGCAGGTGGTTCCTGAAGAATTATGCTGTGAGTTTTGGGATCTCCCAGGAGATCAGTGGGACAACCTCTCAGCCAATTGGTAAGTGGTTTTACGTAATGCAGCTGCCTTTCCCAAGGAAGGGCACAGCTCTTGCAAACTGGGGTTTGGCCACAAATGCAAAGGGCCCATCTCTTGTTCTGGCAATGACACTCCACTGCAAGGTGCTTTAAGGGAATACCGCATCTTTGGACTCTCTTAAATGGAAAGCAGAGCTGCCAGATTGCATCTACTTAGAAGGGTGATCTGAAGAGCACAGAGTACAGAGGGCTGCTGGAGGGAACCTTCTGCCACTGGGGTTTTCTGTTCTACTGCAATTTTATCTCTCCTTTAATTCACTCAGGACTGAAGTTTTAAATAATTAGACTCCCACCAATGTGCACATGAAACCTGTGCTCAACATTCACCCGTTAGCCCCAGGCCATTCCTGCCCAGACATGGGCACTCTGGACATGGGAGGTCACTGCAGGTGTGAATTTAGCATGTAGCGTGATGGACACTTGCACTGTTAAAGATGTTACTTCTGGCAGAGAACTGAGACAGTGCACCTTCTGTGAAGCTCCATGTTCCCACCTACATTCCATACTGCAGCTCTCAGGGGTTTTGGTTTGTCTGTGTGGTGTTTCTCCATGCTTCTTGTATGTTTTATTATAATCTTCCTCTCAAGAAGAGATCTGAGTCTGTGAGCACAATAAATCTTATGGGACAGAGAGGTGACCTTTTCAAGCTGAAAACATTGTCTCTCCTTGCCCAAGTCTTTTCCAGTGAGGAAGTTTTAACAGTGGCCTCACACCGAAATGCCCTTCTCTTCCTTTTTTTCCCAGTCAAAGGCAGGTGCACAGCCAGAGAGGACTACAGAGGAGCAGCATGGGATGAACTGAGTTTCTCCAAAGGAGACAGCATAGAAGTCATCGGTTTCTTCATTCCAGGACTCCCATGGTTTGTGGGCAAATCCCTCAGCAGTGGGAGCATCGGCTTTGTCCCAACTCGATACATAAGTCCCGAAGACTGCGAACCTCTGTGAGTTTACTGCAACCACCTAGATCAAATTAAACTCAGGAGAAAATGCAGGGAAGCCTCAAGTCCCAACTCAAGGCTATGTGAATGCCTAGGTCAGGTAATTTTCTTTGCAAGGCCTTCATAGAGGATCTGTTTAAGGTCTGTCCAGAGGCCTTGGCCAGGCTCTGCTCACAGCAGGCTGCAGGAGTCTCTGCCCAGACAAAGCAGTGCATTTCCCTTGCTTCAGGTGATTCTGGGAGAAGAACAGATCTGGCCCTGGGCTAAACCTGGCTTTGTGCTAAGGCAGCCCAGGACATCTGTGTACCAGACAAGCTGGCTTCACAGTTCCACCTAGAATTGTTCTTGACTTTATAGCTTTGTCTAAGGGGCTGTGAGTCTGGCAAGGGTGAGGAGAGCCATCACTGCCAAGGAAACTGAGTCCTGCTTTGCTTGCTTCCATCCCTTTCTGGGGGATGTCGAGGCAGAATGACAGCTCCTCGCTGAGCAGAATTAAACACCCTCCCAAGGACATAGACAAGAATTGGGGAGGGTGGGAGGGTGACACAACTCAACTCTGAAGACCTGGGCGGTTGTCTTTGCAGGTGGCTTGAAGACGTAGCTTTGGTTCAATACCCATCTGAAAAGGCTTCTGCTCCAAGAGTGTGTGGGGGAGGACAAGGTCTTAACCTGTTCCTAGGTCTGTTGGGCTTTCCTGGATCAGGCTCTCTTAGGCATTTATCTGTGACAGTACAGACAACAGAGATTAGAGGGTGCCCTGACCTCAGAAAGGGCTTCTGGATACAAAAAGAAGACCAATAGGTTCCTCCGTAGAGAACCTGGATCTGAGAGCCCTGATGGGGAAGGTGTCCAGACTCTTGTATTCATCTGCAGCAGAGCTTTTCTGGCGGGAGGAAGAGGAAGGTTGGGAGAGCCCACCCCGCCAGACAGCTGTAGCATCAGGGGGTGGGGAGACACTGACTGTTTTCCTCTCATGTCTGCCTCAACCCAGGGAAAAGGGCTTGGTGTTTCTGACCGAAGAAGAAAAATGCCCCCTCCTGCGCATCCCCTGCAATGGTGGTGAGCAGCACTTCAGCGACCTGCTCAGTGACCTGGCACGCACGGACATCTCCTCTGTCTACCGGCTGGGTGAGTTTCCCCTCCCCTTACGTGCCCAGCCCCATGGCTCCCCATGGCCAGCAGTGCTGAGCAGGCTCTGGAGACTTGCCTTGCTCAGGGCTTTGCAAGACGACTGCTGTGCCTGAGACAGTTTCCAACCTCTCTGCTGAGCCCGGTTAAGGAGGCTGTAGATACCCTCAAGAGTGGGGCCCTTCCACACTGCAGCTTCTAGGGGCCTTCTTGTTTCCAGGGCAGCTTCTCAGCTGTGGGTCACCTTGGCAGATGCTGCTCTTGACTGATCCTGACTGTAGGTCCCTGCCCGCAGCAGGTTCCGTGCTGCTGTCTGACCTTTGGGTGTATATCAAGCAGCAGGTGACATCGTCTCCATGCCCTTAGCAGTAAGCCTGCTCCCACCTATGGGGATGGGGTTTAGCAGAGCAGCAGGAGATTGCTGTAAGGTTTGAGCACTGTGTCTGCACATTAACATTGACCAAGGCTTTGTGCTTTTTGTTTCCTGTTTGTCTCTTCATGTAGATGGCTTTGAACCTACAGCCATGTTCCCAAAAGTGCCATCAGGTGAGTATACGGAGGGGACAGAATGGGATGCTTTTATGATTACTTCTGAGGGTGAATTTTGACATCCCGCTATGGTTTTCCTGTCCCTTCCAGAGTCTGCTCTCCACAGCTGTAAAGATATCCAGATGCTCCAGTCTTGGGAGGAAATAAATGACTTTGCTACAACTAGCACCTCCGAGCTGTCTAGCCCAGGGAGTGAATCAGCCCCTGCTACATTGGAAGATGTTCTCCTGGACAAGCTGGATGATTTTGATGATCCCAGGTTCTTTATTGATGTGAATGCTGGACACATGGAAGATGCTGATGTGTTTGACCCCATATTAACCTTCCTTAACCAAGACAGTTATGTGCCCAGTTTTCAAAGCCTCTATGATCTCAGTTTTTCCTTTCTCAACTCCACTTTTTATGGTTTTCCTGATGAGGATGAACTGGTCTTGTACCTTGAGACATCCAGAAACTGGGCCAAGAGGACTCATTCTGTTTGGGCTCATGTCAGGCTCTGTTTCCTCTTGGGTAAGCTCTGTATCAAAAAGGTCAAGTTCTCCCAGGCTCGAGTCTACTTTGAGGAAGCCATGAGCATCCTGGATAGGGGTTTTGGGGACCTGCCGCTGTTGGCTGCATTGCATGTGAACCTTGCTTCCATCTACTTGAAACAGAACATGAAGCACAAGTTCTCCTCCCTGCTGGGAAAAATGGTGACCTTGCTTGTCTGCTTGCCTGGCCGTTCTTTCAGCTCTGAGAACGAGCTGGAAGTCATGATGTACATCCTGAGGGAAGCCATTGCTGTGGGTAATGCTCCCTTGGAGGCACGGGTGTGCTTCCTTATTGTCAAGCTCCTCCTACAACTGGGCAAAAATGATGAAGTGCTGCCCTTTACTGAGCATCTTCAATGTCTCACCATCACTTCAGTCAGCCTGGACACTCGTTCTTTGCCACTGGATGCCACCCCCATCCTTAGCTACTTGTATGACAAGAAGTACTTGCCAAATATTGCACTGGCCTCTGCCAGGTTGTTTGTTCCCCGTGGTGTCAAAGGGGCACCAACACCCATTTGGAGAGCTGGCTTCATCCTGCAAAATACTTCCAAACTCCTGGGAAGCCAGCTAGAGAGAAGCAGCATCCCAGCCCTGGCTTGTTTGTACCTCAAGCAAGCACTGCGGTTCTCCTGCGAGAGCAGAGCCGTGCCCATGCAGAGGGTGCTGTGTGCCGTCCTGTCCAGGATGTTCCTCCAGCACGGCGTGTTGGACGGGGCGGTTTGTTATGCAGCCACAGCTGTAACACTCAGCAGACTGATGGGTGAGGAGGAGGCTTTTGAGTCTTCCCTCTCCTTGGGGTGGATGTATCTCCTGCACAGCCAGCCGGGCCCAGCCGCAGACATCCTGGGGCAGCTTTTGCACTCTCTGCACAGGACGGACAGCATGACGCAGGGGGGAGCTGTGCACAACCTCCTGGCCATCGCCCTCAAAGGAGAAGGGCAGGTGCAGAAGGCTGCAGAGAACTACCTCCGGGCCTTGCACAAAGCCAAGGAGACTGGGAACAAGAGGAACCAGGCTATTGCCCTGGCCAACCTGGGGCAGCTGAGCCTCTCACGTGGGGCAAGCCAGCTGTCTGAGCTCTATCTGCTCCAGTCAACTCAGCTCTACGCTGAGCTCCAGGGCAGTAAAGATCTGGAGATGGAGTTGGTGCAGGTGCTGCTGTGGCTAGCACAGGCCATGGTGAACAGGCAGAGGATGGAAGATGGCAAACTATGTTATGAACTGGCGTTGGTTTTTGCCCTGAAGTGGCATAATGTGAGGAGTAAGTACAGCTTTGCTGGTGGGAACCAGGGCATCATTCACCTCCGTGCAGCACCCTGCCTGGTCCCTAATGCAGTCCCTTCACCTGTCCTTTCCCTTCCTTGTACCATGCAGGCCAGCTCCACATCACTGAGTCTCTCTGCCATTTCTACAGCAAAGTGTCCCCTGATCTCCAGGCCTGCATCACCTACCATGAGCACTGGGTATCTTTGGCACAGCAGCTGCAGGACAGAGAGCTGGAAGGCAATGTCCGGCAGACCCTCAGCCAGCTCTACCAGGCTTTGGGCACATCTGAGTAAGTCCTGTCTGTAGCTGTTAGATGCTGTTAGAGTGGGGCCCCTGCTCAACCAAAGCAAGAGCAGTGGCTTTCCTGGGGCGTCCCTTGAGAGAGGTGGGAAGGTGTGTGGTTGCTCTAGCTGCCCAGAGGCAGGCTGCTGGTTAGTGTGCTGCTCAGAGTTGTGAGCTGAGCTGTGCAGTGAAGAGGGGACCAGTTCAATGTCAACCAGAGAGTCGTGACAGCTGGGCAAATGCCAGACTGTGGCTGGGACAGAACTGGGGTCTGGCCAAACACAGTTTTCCAGAGAGACGTCCAGCCTCGATCAGAGAGGACCCGGCGACAAGGAATTCATCACTTCCTTTGGAGGCTTATTCTAGTGATTAATCACCATTCACCAGTAAAAATAGGTTCCTTATCTGTTTAGAATAAGTCTGACTTCAGCCTCCAGCTGCTGACTCTGACCTTCCTATCTCTGATGGAATTTTTTCCCCAGGGAGGCACTTAAGACCCCATATCGGCTCACTTTTCAATCTCCCCTCTGACACATGCAGGTGACTGATTAGACAGGAGAGGAGAGAAAGAGGCTTGGACAGACCACAGACTTTCTTCAGTCTTTGAAGGCAAATGTGTCAAACAGTGGAGAGCTAGCTCACATGTCCCAGAAGGACAAATGAGCAGAGGCTCTCATTAACTTGGATGTTAACCTTCCCATGCTAGGTCACAGTGAGTTCAGAGGGAAGGTATTTAGGAAGCAGACGCCTGTCATGTGAGCAGTGCTATTTAAGATCACAAAGCACCCAGTTCCCTGGACTCAAAGGACAGCTGGAGCTCAGTTGCCAGCAGGCGAGACACCAAGCAAACAAACATACCCTGGGCACTACCCAGTGCTCCCTGTGCCACGGCTGCCTTCTGCAGGCAGCGTGTCCAACCTGCTGCCTCGACTAGCTGCCTGCCCCTTTGTCCTCTAGTGACCAGGGGCTTGAAAAGGGACTGTAAGGTCTTGCACTTGTAGCCACAGATCTGATTCTTTGGATGCACCGAGGGACAAACAATAGGCAGAGATCTGGTTCTGGGTGACAGATGCTGTCTGGAAAATGAAGGTGCAAGCACTCCCTGCTTATACTCCTGTGTGTAGCTGGGAGTGACTTTGTGGCTTAGCACAGGGGATCAAATAGGGTTTGCAGATGACCTGGACAAAAATCTTTATCAGCTGAAACAAGCAGGCATGTGAGAGCAGGCAGCCTTGAAGCTGTGCTGAGCACTGGGATCCCAGGCTGGTCTAAGGTTGCCAGATGATCCACACATGTGCACTAATGCATAGAAACTTCCACGATTTTATCAGGACATATTGCTCAGAGGTGTGGCTGTCCACTTGTCTCTAAACTTTGGCAACTGTAGGAGGAGAAGACAGGATTGCCAATGGGGAGATGCTGTGATAGCTTTGCTGCTTGATTGTCGGATGTGTCCTGTGATTTCTCTGTAATGGCTTTTTGCCTCTTACTGTCACAGGGCTTTGAGACACTCCCTGGACTGCACCAAACAGAGCCTAAGGATCTTCATTGACCTTGAGGAGACTGTGAAAGCAGCAGAGGCCTGGCTGCAGGCAGGGAGGCTCTACTATCTTATGCAGGAAGATGAGTTGGTGGAAATGTACTTTCAGGTATGGTGAAGATGGCTGGTGATGTCCCATTCCCACTTTGGCAGTCTGCATTCCCATCACAGTTCCTTGGTATGAGCCTTTTGGGTCTAGGAGACTCGGAAGGGCAAGTTCTTATTGAGCAATGTAAACCTGCTGCTGGAAGGAGGAGCTGTTGCCTTATTCTCGTGTGCTATCTGGCACTAAATTTCCTATCTTCCCTTCATACACTGGGTTTAGAAGAATCTTGGCTAAAAATGAATTTATTGAGTAAGAAAGCGATGTAGGAGTGGTAGAGATAGGGGGGTGGCTGCTCAGTGACACAGGTGAAATGAATAGATGGCTTTGGCTTCAGCCTGTTTCCTGGTGCTCTCAAGGGAGATCTGAGCCCCATAGCAAAGAGCCGTCATTGTCTCCCTGGCTTATGGTTTCAGCGGAGAGACAGGGGCTGAAGGAGGATGTCCCATTAAGAAGGGCCAGTCAATGCCAGATCTCAGCGGGGCATGCTTGAGTCCTTGAGGGACCCCTTCCCAGGCAAGATCCCTGGCAATGGTAAATTGTCATGGTTTAAGGAACAACACATTCTGGCTGGAAAGTGGCACCAGGGCCAAGTACATAATTAGCACAAGTGTTCTTGCCAGAAGTTAGCATACCTGCCCGCCCTGCTGCTGGCTCTGCCCTTTCTCTCTCTAAGCTGTCCCTTCCTTTTGTCAGTCTTCACATTGGCTCCATCACGCCAAGGACAGACCAGGGCCAGGACAGCTGCTGCCTGCACTGTCCCAGCTCTAAATCCTGATGCTGTTGGATATCCCACCTGATTAGTTTCTGGCACTGCCCTTGCGCAGGGGTGGGTCATCTGGCTCCTGGCTCCATCCTTGCACACATTGCTCGCAAATGTCTATGTGCAATGTTTCTTTCCAAGTCTCACACCAGTTCCTTTTCCTTCCAGGCAGCCATTCAGACTGCTCTGAAAAGGGAGAACTTCTCCTTGGCCATGGATCTTTACGAAAAAGCAGGTGATACCTTTTTTAATGGCAGCCGAAACAGAGAGCGAGCAGTGGAGTTTTATAGGGTACTGAGCCCTCTGAGCACTTCTGTCCTTGTGTCCCCATGAGGCGATGGCTGCAGGGAGCTTTGCCCCAGGGCTGGCTGTACCACTGCATGGCCAGGGTGGAGGGATGGAGCCTGGAGAGAGCTGGTGTGGTTCTGAGGGAGCCTGAGTGCAAACATCGCTGAAGGGGGGAAGCCTGAGGCACAGGCACATTTTGCAGTGGCTGCAGCTGATGCCAGAGAATATTTAGAAGGTGAGAACAGGGCCCTGACATTGCAAATCCTGGCAGTGTTAGGTGTGAGCTGGTCACCCCTGGGGACTTGCTCAAAGTCAGGATTTCAGGCACCTGAGGAAGGGCAAAGGCATGAGGCTCAGGTTTTGAGAACCACGGTGTGGGATATGAAACTGATTTTCAAGGGAAAGAAGGGTCTAGAACCTGCAGCACTCAACCACCTCATTGTCTGCCTACCATGCCAAGTGCTTGGTCCATCTTCTGCTACTTTATCAGTGCTCTGTGGGCAGTGCTGTACCAATGCCTCCAGGAACAGCCTGGACTCACTGTTCTCTCTCCTCAGAGAGGTGCTGTGCCCTTGGCCAGGAAGCTGCAGGCCACTAGGACAGAGCTACGGCTGTTCAATAAGCTGGCAGAGCTGCAGATCGGGCTACAGGGCTACGAGAAGGCGCTGGAGTTTGCCACGCTGGCAGCCAGGCTGAGCATCAGGGTTGGTGAGTGATGGATGCTCGCAGGGCACAGGGAGTTGCCTTTCTGGGTGAGAACAGTGTCCATGTGAAAGAGGGACCTCCTGCTTTCATAAGGCTGCTGGACCTATTCTTATCCTAACTGGTAACATATTTTTAAGGCCACTTCCCTTTTTAAGCCGCACGACAACCACATAGGAGTGCTCTGCCATGGCAGTGGTGGGACTGGCTGAGAACAAAGTTGTTGCTACACTGGAGCACAGGAAGTCTGATGAAGGCAACAGAACTGAACAGTTCCTCTCTGCCCCAGCTTTTCTGATAAACTCATCCCTTCCCATTACAGAAACAGTTTGAATAGGCAAAATGCCAGCATAAGTGTGTGAGATGGAACAAGTCTTGTAACAGCCCTTTCCATCACCCAAGAAATCTCTTGGATGAATGATACACTCCCTGGGAAATCTGTCCAGCCTTGGTATCAGCAACTCTTGCCCATGGCTCTGCTTTCTCTGAACCATCTTCATACCCAGTGTCTCCTTATGAAAGATATGTGTGCCCCCAGGCTGTTGAGCAGATGCATCCCCAAGCAGCTCAGCACACCAAGGATGTGTTGCGAGCACGTTTCAGGCTGACTGTATGGGCAACTCTCTCTTCCAGGAGATCAATTGCAAGAGCTGGTTGCATTCCATCGTCTGGCTACAGTCTACTATTTTCTGCATATGTATGAGATGGCAGAAGATTGCTACCTGAAGACACTTGCCTTGCGTCCCCCCTTGCTGCAGTGCTCTGGAGAGGCCCTGTACTACTGCAAGGTGTATTGCCACCTTGGCAACCTGACCCTGCGCCAACTGAAGGTAGGAAACTTTTCCATGATGCCGTGTTGAGCACTCTGGTCTTGACAGGGAGCTGGAGGTAGAGCATCACACCTGCTGGCAGAACAGCCACACGTGTAGACGGCTGCATCCCGTGACTCTCCACCCTGTCTGCAGCGTTAGAGTAAATGCTCACAGTGCTGGCACAGCCAGGTTCTGAAGGGAGAGATGCAATTTGGAAAGAAGTGCTGGCACATAGTGGCAACTACAGAGAGCCCATTTCAATGAAGTCAGGTGTCAGTGGGTTCTGCCTGGAACCACCAGGCTCTGCTCCAGCTCCCTTGTACCCTGTGACTTCAATTAAACCACTTCCTAATGCCTGCCCTGTCCTTTACGGTAGGATGAACAGGATGCAGCAGCCTACTTCCTCCTGGCCCTCGCTGCAGCAACCGAGCTGGGAGACCAGGAGCTGCAAGGACTCATTTGCACCAAGCTGGGTGGCATCCCTGGTGCCCCACGGGGGCCTGAGGGCACGCCAGGCTGTGCCACATATCGGGCCAGGTGGCTGAGCGAAGGCGGACACGTTGTCTGACAGACCCACCGTCCCTGGGACTCCAGTGTGAGCTGTCAAGCTGCATCACACCTTGTCACTGGCACGGGTCCATGTGCTCTCCAGAACCACCAGTGCAGGAGAGGTCCTGTGCTGCATCCTAAGGAGCTGGCAGTGTTTGGTCTTCTTGTCCCAACAGGCAAGGGACCAAGCATGTGGGACCCTGCCCTTGTTTTTCAGGGGCAGGGCTGTACACTGCAGCCCAGGCGGCACACTGAGGCTGGCAGCCGGGCAGGATGAGGCCCCAGCAGCTGTGCTGGAGCGCAAGGTGCAGTGGGGCTGAGCAACAGATGGCATTTCAGGAGTGCGGCTGCCCGGCACGGGATGGGGACAGCAGAGTGCTGCCAGTGTCCCCACCTGCCTACCTGTCCCCAGCCCCTGCCCCGCACACCTCAGGTCCCAGGGGGCAGCTCAGCCCAACCCAGCTGTGTTTTAACTTGAATAGCAACTCCTTTCTTTATTCCTCTCTGGTTTGTGGCCTGTCTGCTCTGCGGAGTCTGTGCCATGGACCTCTGCAGAATGGGAAAGCAGGAGAAGTGAAAGGGGCTGGTCGAGCCTCACTGGGAGACAAGCCCCATATGCAGGTGGGCAGCTGCTTCTGGGGGAGGCAGAGCCCACCCTCACCTCAGCCCTGTCACAGACGGGGTGGCTTCTTCTGCCCCACAGCCCATGTGCACTTCCAGCATCTAAATCATGAGCGTGCTATGGGTCCTGCACGGGAAGAGGCATCAGTCCTGACCTGGCCCAGGCTTTGCAGCCTGGCACCCTCCCCAACCTCTCTGCTCCAGGCCCCACAGAACCAGGAGCACTGGGAGTGGGTGGTGAGGCTGGGTGCACGTCCTGTACACATCCAGACCCCTGGGCAGGGCTGCTGATGGGCCACAGGGGGACTTTTGTCAGGGAGAGGCAAGTGCCTTTGGATGGAGCATTGGCAGCCCAAGGAGAAGCCAGCTGCCCAGCAGGCAGCAAGCTGCCTTCAAGTGTCCTGAGCTGTGTGGCTGGAGGAGAAGTAAAAACTTTGCTGAGAGATCAAGGGGAGCAGGAGACACAGAGGAGGCTTCTCCAGCACTGGGAGCAGGACACAGCTCTCCACAGCCCTCTCACCACCAGAGAGCAATAAATGCCCACATTTGCAGCTGCACGCAGGCCAGAGATGCTTCCCAGCCAATATCTACCTCGGTTTTCAGTCTGGGCTGGTGCAGAGTAAGAATGAGCAGTTTTTCCAGCTCATCTCTTTGCTCTGACAGTCAGTGGCCAGACACCCAGCTGGGGCTTCACAGGGAGACCCTGTTCTAAGTCCTTCTGCCTCCTTGACGTGCTGCACTGCTTGGAAATGCGAGACACATTATCTCCTCACCCCTCTTTGCAAATGCTGAGTTCATTTTCCCCTTCTAATCCCTATGAGGCATCCATCATCAGGACAGTAAAGAATTTACTGCTTGTTTAGTGAGCAATTCCTGCAATGCCCTTAGGGGAGCCTCAGAAGAGGTACTCTTCATCCTCTTCGAAATACAGCAAGCTCAGGGGAGAACCAGTCCCCAAAACCTTCCTGCCTCCCTCTGCAGGGCTGCCTGTTCTCAGTTCAGGTGCCTGGTGCTAACTGTGCTAGGAGAGGATCTTTTCAGCACTTCTTCAGGCCAGTTCTGTTTCTTTTCATACATGGGCAAAAGTACAGTCTCACATCTTTGACCAAAAAGCAGGTCGACGACTGGACATCAGGCTGTTGAGGGGAGGAGAGAGCTTCCAGAGCTTTGGTGGCTCTGGAAGACCTGAGGGTCTGTGTGGTACAGAAGTACCTTGCCCTGGCACCAAGCTCTCCACCCATCTCTCCTGCCATCCCCAGCACCTCAGTTAGGGATGCTGCCCAGCCCCACAGTAGCTCACTTGCATCAGCTGCTGCACCCAGACTGCCTGGTCCTCAGCAGTGCTCTTTGCGTCCCTGAGATGAGGCCCAAGACCACCCCAAGGTTGCTGCTCGGGCATCCCAGCGGGGCTTTTGTTCCCAGTGTTTCTAGTGTCTGGTGTGTGCTGCTGGCCAGGCTCTGCACTTGGGGGCCAGGATGCGGGTGGAAGTGCCTCTATCAGAGGCAGAGCCCTCGACAGACTCTCACCAGTGGCCAGTGGCTGCCATGGTTCTTGTCAAAGTTAAGCCCAGTGAAGGATGAATCATGCAGAGAGCATCCCTGCTAAAATATCCCTCCCAGAGCCAAACCCGAGGATGTTCTGCCTAGAATCAGTGAGAAAAAACAGGCTTTGTTTAAACATAGAGGGTCAGTGTCTCAGCTGGTCTAAATCAGCTAAGCTCCATGAAGTCAAACAGATATTCTGATTTGCAGGGACTGTGGATCTGGCCCATGGTTTTTAAGCAAATGTGTCCTCTTTATATCACAGCAAACAGATTTGTGGTGCCTGGGGGAGAAAAATAAACCCGAGAATCACTCCTTGGGAGCATCCCATAAAACATCATTTTCTCTCTCACTTGTCCACCCTCCCACTCCCACACGCTGTGACAAAGCTGGGCTGTTTTTCTAGTGGGATGAGAGGTCAGGGTGGCCAGGGCTAATTAGGCTCCATAATAATACTTGGAAATAAAGTCAAACTTCAAGCAATTAGTCGTGTGTACCAGCTCCTGGGCCTGTGCCCAAGGGAGGGTGAGGATACCACGTCCCTCCAGACAGCAGTGCAGTTTTATGGGCAGAGAAACAGATGCTTTGGGTACTTTGTGCCAGAGGAGGTCACCAGGTGATTCCTTGGGTCTTGGAGCAGCCAGGCTGGGGGTGATCACGCTCCACCCCTTCCTGGGTGGGGGGATATCGTCCATCATTCCTCGGCATGGCAGCCGGGAGCTGTCTGTCTTCCAGACACAGCAGGAGCACCCATATGTGTGTGCAGGGAAGGAGCACAGGGACCAGGTAAGGGGTACACACCCAAGGTGCTGCAGGGTGCAGAGCGCAGCCTGAGCTGTGATGTGATTCCAAGAAAAGGTTGGAAGAGCAGGACTGTAGAAACACAGGAGGTATTTATCCTATGGTAGGCACTGGCCACCAGTGTCCAGCCCTCCTCCAGCAGCACTAATGTCAGCCCGAACAGACGCGGGAGAAATAGAGGAAAGGGGAAGGATGGATCAGGTCTCTTACACCAGGTGTTGTTAGCTTGCTGTGGCTTGTGACTTATTTCTGAGCAGCATGTGACTCTCTGCTCCATGCCCAGTCCCAGGAGTTTTACTTCCTTCGGTCCTCAGCCAGCCGAGCTGGAAATAGGACTGGTGGGACCCACGTGCAGCAGCACATGCCTTCACACGGCTGCTGAAAGCACCATCGTCCTTTCCAGCTCTTCCAAAAGGTGAAGGGTGCTGTAGGAACCTCCCTGCTTTGGCTTTGGTGCTTCCATGTGCCAGTGTCTGGACCTGGTGCTGACCCATCTTGCTCCAATCTTTCACCAGTACAACCCTCCAGGTGCCAGTTCTACCAGTCCTAGTGTAAGCCCACCTACATTGCCATGCTGACCCTGGTTTTGTTCAGTGCCTCAGGGGGCCATTTAAGGCCTGGAATAAAGAGGGACTGGATTTTTTTAACATACGCTCATTCTTGGGCAGTGGAAATACCATGACAAGAATAATTCTTGGATCATCTTAGCTCCAGCGTGAGCCACCTGAGGCATCAGGAAAAAGGAAGCACTGATAACTGTAAACACAGATATGAATAAAAGTGTAGAGATAGCTGGAGTTGTTTGGGTTTACATGGAAACTACTTTTTCCTGCAGAAGTACAACATCCCACAATAATAATTATTATCAGCAGGCATCTATCATCATTCCTTCACTTTATGGTGCTGCAAATCTTCACTAGGCCTGTGCTGGACAGAGGCTGGGATGGGCAGAGAAACCCTCCTATTCCCATCTAAACCATTCATCTCCAGCTCAGCTTTTTTCCACTCCATTCTTCAGATCCCGTGGGTTAAACGAGGGACAGAAACCCTCTCTGAGTACCACCAAAGCCTGGCAATTGGGCAAGGAGAGCGCATGCTGCTTGGGAGGAAAGTCTGAGTGTGAGTGGTGTGCTGCAGAGATCCAGGGTGTGGGTGGGAGCCACTTCTCCCATCCCATGGACCAGCACCTGGGCCTCCCCTTCACCAGAGGAATCATCCATAGCTGGGGCTGCTGCTGCTCCACCCCTGCTAAAAGCACGCTATGGCTGCGCAGAGCTGTTCTGGACCTTGGTGCGCAGGTTTTGCAGTTGGAGTCCACGGATGTCATATTATTTATCCATCTCTGTCAACCTTGGGCTTTGGCAGAGGCTGGCCTCCAGCACAGCCTGCCCCTGCTGAAGACTCAGCAGTGATGTGAAGGAGCAGAGTCCGAGGCACAGGTAAACCTGAGTTCTTCTTGTCTCAGAGGTGGCTGGTCCTCTCCAGCCAGCATCTTGTGGTACTTGTAAGAGTAATGAGGAGTTGGTAAACACCAGCTGTTCTGCTAAGCAGATGTGGGAGATGTAAACTGGACAGTTTAGATTAAGAATCATTTCTTTTCACAGCAACCTGGGGGTTTGTTCAGTGATAACTGGGATGGTAAATATGTATGCCAGAAGGCCTATTGGAGGTTGATGTCAGGAGACTGAGCCAAACAGCCAAGAGTCACTGACTGTAGCTGCCTGTGCTTAAATACCCCCTGCCCTGGGGTCCGGGGGCAGCGGTGCAATGCAGCCTGTCTGCGGGTGCTGAGGTGGGAGAGCTGTGCCTGCATGGCTGGTGTCCCTGCCCCGAGAGAGTGCCGTGTCCCTGGGGGAACGGAGAAGCAAAACCAAAAGAAGAGGAAGGACTGGGCAGCTGGAAAATGGCCCATGACTGCAGACAGGGAATAGTGAGGCCAGATGTAACAAAAACCAAAAAATCTGCTGAGATGAAATACCTGTGCTGAGATGGCACCAGGCAGGAGTCAGCTCTGGAGCTGCCACCTCTGCTGCCACTGGCCACAGAGAACCCAGGTGTACCCAGAACTTACCAGCACTGATCTCCAGAGTCACTATCTGCTCTCATGGGCACTTTGCATTCAGCAGGACTGATGGGAGACCAGTGCTGGATGCTGTGCTGGGCTTTGTGAGGGAAAATCTCTCTCTGGGACTGGAGGTGGCAGAGAGCAAACTGGTAAACATGGTGCAGAAAACATTATCCCTTCCAAACGTAGAGCTGGTAGAAACCATGCGTGCTAGTGACGGGACACATGGAAGGGCAACAGGCTCTCCTGGGCACCAGCTGATGGGCAAAGAGCTCCATGTCTCTGCCTTGACCCAGCTCAGCAGATAAACACAATGGTACCAGGGTGTTCTAAGGATCCCAGCTAAGATGCTTATAGCTCCCCAGCTCCTGAATGATGTCCCAACAGCTACTGCTCTGCTGAGAGGGAAACACAGGCAGGAAACCTGGCAGCAAGAGGCTCCCGCAGCACTGGAGACAAGTGTAGGAAACAGCATAAGTGCCAACAATTCCTGTCACACACAGGAGAGGGGAAAATATTAAAACGATTCTGTATTTGGCTGCCATGAAGGCTGTTGGGATACAGCCCAGGAACTGGGATGAATACAATGAAACGAGCCCCTGAGCACCAGACAGCTTTTGAGAAAGGAAGAATGAATTCTTGCATAACCAAATTCCCTTTGTGCTCTGCCTATGGGGTGGTGGTTCTATTTTGCTATTTTGTTTGGGTTTTTTTCTTTCTTTTGCACCTGCCCTGACAGCAGCATCGGGGCCACAAAGAATGCACGAACATACTCCAGTGTGTAGGGAGCAATGGCCGCAGCAGTTGTGTCTTGACTCAAAGGTTTGATTCTGACTGGGACACCTTCAGTTCCTTGCAGCTGGTTTTTGAATTGCAGCCTGACTTTTTCTTCAAGATTTCAACCATCCTGTGTATCCCCGGGCTGCCAAACTTGGCAGTGTCATTGCCCTCCAAGTCATCTCTCTACGTCTACACATCTTATGTCCACTTTGGAAGCTATTGGATATTCCAGCAGGTCCAGTCATTGGGGATGACAGGGTCTGCTTTCTACCTGTCTGCTACTGCAGAGTAGGGTTTGTGAGTCTGTTCTGACTTCTGTCAGTGCTTTCTTTCTGTGTCCTGTTGAACTCCTTACTTAAAGTACCTTTGTCTGGATTTGACATTTTTTCTTCTTAAAAGTCCTTGACGCTGTCTTGATAAGCTAGCAGAACAGTAAGGTTTGTTCTCATATTCTTCCCAAACCTGCCTTGAAAACTGGCACATAACTACTTTTTTGATGACACAACCCTCTGTGCTCTCAGTATTCATTTCAGATTGGAAACCTCTTGATCTTGCTTTTCTGTTGTATTTTCACATGAAGGACAGAATGGATCAAGACACACTTAGGCAGGAGTGTCTATTAGATACTTTCCAAATCCTAGTAGTCTCTGAAAGGACATCTGGTGATTTGCATTTGCTTTCTGGCAAGAAGGCTGTTGCCTTTGGAAGTCATCAGGTGTCCCTTCGATAGTGCCACAGTCACTGAAAATTTCATCTTGCTTTTGTCCAAGCTGAGACCTGCTCCTGCCCCTCCTTGAAGACCTAAGCCAGGGCTGTGATGGGTGGTGTTTCAGTGCCTTACCCCAGAATGTTCTCTGCTGTGATACTGTCCTGCCACCCTGGCATGCTGCTGGTAGTCCTGTTCTTCCATTTGTGTTTTAACTCAGATTTGTGACTGTCTACATCTGGCTGATGGAGAAGGGAAATGTCACGAAGGATTGAGAATGTGTGATAGTCTCTGCCTTGGTGGAGTCACTTCTCTTCTGATCTACTTCATTCCCTCCATTATTTTTACCTCCAGTGTAGTACATCTTCCCTGGGCATATCCTGTACCACATGAGTCATTCCTTTCCTGTTACTGGTACCATTTCTGTAAGACAGCTCCTCCTGGAAATCCTTCTTGTGTACTCTGTGTTGGTGGAGGCATGTCACTGCGTGTCCCTTGCATTTGGGACTTTTCTTCTGCCTGTACCACACAAAGACCTCCTCCAAGGTTTGGTGGCACCGGCTTTGTGAGCTGGTGATCTGCCTACACTAACCAGAGCCTCCAGTTGCATTGTTTCCCAAGCCTCGTAGGCATTTCCACTCTGCAGCTCCTGCTGTGGTTGTGCCAGCATAGACACTTCAGTGGGGCTTTGCCTGCTTGGGCTGTGCCAGGTCCACTTCCAGAGCACTGAAGAGGTTTCTATTCACTCACAAATCCCCTGATGTCCTGGTGCCGTTTTCATGCTGCATTTCAGGTTGAGCTTCACGTGCTGCCTTGCATTGACTGAGCCAGTCTGGGCACTCATTTCTCTGCAAATTTTCACTACCTGTAGTGTCACTCTTGGACATAACAGAAAACTTCAATCATGGCTTTGACAAGGTGGCTCTTTCCCTTGCTTTTCTGCTCTGCAAGTTTTTGGATTACAATTTCTCTTGCCATGGTGACTGTGCAGGAACCATATGCACATCATTTTCCATTGTCATGTTTTTCTCAGCACCACCCACAGACCTTTCTTTGCAGTTATCTTTCTCTTCTGCTTTATATCTCTGCATATTCTCTTGGATGCGTTTTGCTTTTTTCTCTCGTTTCCTTTACTGGACTGTGGAATATTGTTGAGCCTACTTCAGTCACCCAGCAAGACCAGCCCTGGGTGCCCTTTCTCAGAAAAGCTCCCTCTTCCCATTCTGCAGTGAAAAAACACACCTCTGAATGCTGAATTATTTTACAAGTCAGACGCTTTGTGAACTTCAGCCATGAACAAATCTGGTTTTTTCCAGGCTGCAAACCTCATGTTGTTTTCCTGGAACCCAGCTGTTGATAAGATGCTGCTCACAAATGCTAATTTCTAGCAGACACAAAGCCTTTCTCATGCCTACCTGTCTCTTCTGCAGGTGGGATGTCAAAGGATCCTCCACAGCCACTAGCAGCATATGAACATGCAACCTTTGCCCATTTCTGCTTGTACCGCTGCTGCTCTGGCTTCCTGACCCTGTCCCAGCCGGCCCTGCTGCAGTTTGGCTGTCTCCCCACTGTACTCTGAAAAATGCCCAGCTGCTAAACATTTCCCTTCTCCGTCAAAAGCCATGGGGCCTGGAAGCTGGTGTGCTGCTGTGCACATTGTTTTCTGGGTGCTGTTTGTTTGTTTTCTGTTTGCTTGCTGGATTTCTTGGCTCTGATTGCCTGTGGGATGCAGCTTCTCTTTGAACCCCACTGGTCCCTCAGCCTAAGGAGCAGGGAGGTGGCACGGCAGGGCTGTGGGCACTCTGTGCTCTTAGCCAGCTCTGCTCTCAGGATGACCTGACCACATGCACGTGGCTCTGGACCCGCTCACTAAGCCCTGCTGAGAGGCAGAAACCATTTGCTTGGCTGTGGGTGCCAGGCTAAGGCAGTCTCTGCCTGTGCCTGGTGCTTGCCACAGCAAGCTTGTGCTGGCCCAGCACATGGCACAAACCCATGTTTCCCTCCTCACGTCCTGCTTCAGGTGCTCCAACACTGCCTGTAAGTATCCTCCCAGTTCCTACAGTCCCAGGTATTCGTTTTATTGCCTGAGCATCCCCAGGAGCCATGGGGCAGCTGCTAGCGCATCTTTGGCAAGCTTCAGCACTCGGTCCAGGGCAAGACACCAAGGAAGGCGTGGGTGCTGTTTCCTATTGCCCAGCCACATATCTGCCATGTGTGCTACTGTGGGGGCCTGGATTTGCTTGGTTTGGCAATAGAAAATGTCCAGCATCTGTCTTTTCCCAGGACAACAGGAGGCTCAGAGGTTGCAGGGCTGGGTACCAGCAGCTGAGAGCAGGGTGAAGCACTGGCTGGCTTGGGCAGCACTGCTGTGACCTCTCACCAGCCTCCTGGTGTCTGGACCAAGGACACTGTGTAAATACCCATTCTCTGGACACTGTGTATCTCCAAGGAGATTGAGCTACAGGGAAGGGGAAGCATTCATAGCTTCTCTGCAAAGGACAAGGAGATAAAGGTGCTCAGATGGCAGGTGTATATGTGGGAAATGATGGGAGGTGAGTCTGGGAGGTCTGGACCACAGGGAAGAGAGAAAAGAGAGAACTGCACCTTTTTTGGATGGTTGATGTGTTGACAACACCCTCTCACTCAGACCTGTTTGAGTGTGCATGTGCAGGGGGTCTATGTGAAAGAGAAGCTCAGGAATAATTAACAGCTCATTAATATTTCCTGCTCTCCAGGCTAAAGGCCATTACCTCAAGCAGCCTCACAGACACAGCTCTGCTCTCACAGGCATCCTGAATTCAACCCCTGCCAAACCACAGCTGCCATTTCTGTGTGATTGAGGGAAACAAGCCCTTTCCTTTCCCTTGCCTTCAAACAAGGGTGAAAGGCCTTGGCTGATGCAAAATATAAACACGAACCATGATCAGGACAAAAGCGAGTCACTGGGCCAGCTGCTGTTGTAAACAGTGCCTTTCCTGCCCTCCCCAGGCACCAGGCTTTCCTGGAGGTCCCCTCCATCCCCTGGCAGCCTGGCTCTTCTCCCCACATCTGGATTCCATGACTTCTTTTAGGCATCACTTTCCAAAATGCAGACAGCTGGGCTGCTGTGCAGAGCAGGACTGGCCAATATCTGTGTGAGAGGAAGAGGATGCAGGCAGCAGAGAAAGCGAACTGGCGTCACTCTCGACTCCTGGGAACAGTGAGGATTTGATGCATTGCTCTGACATCCATCCAATGCCACCACAGCCCTTCCTGGACAACCCTTCTCCAGGCACAGGAGCAAAGCCCATCTGTACCTGTCATTGCTGGGGGATTGCCTGGGAGGTGTGCACTGAGCTGCTCAGCTCACTGGTAGCCCATCCACACGTGATTATGTTCGTGCTCTGTCTCGTCTTGCTCACAAGCAACGGAAGAGGAGGAAGGGATGATACTTGGAAAGAGATGCTGGCCTGAAATCAAATGCCAGAAAGATGGAGTGTCCTTAGTGGGGAGATGTTTTGCAGCTCTCCTTTAGGATGGAGGATCAGCTCTCCAGCCATGATTCAGTGGGGGAAAAATGCAGCACAGGTCACCCAAGTCACTTCCAGAAGGCTGCAGGTAGCTGCCCTCAGTGTCACCCTACGTCTGGGTGTTGGTGTCTGCCTAGGAGAGGCAGCATGGTGAATGACAAGGGACATCACCCTGGGCTTCTTGTAGTGAGATAAATTGGCTGATCTCACACCACAGTGTCCTGTCGATGCAGAGATAAGCCAATGCTGAACTCACTTGGGAATGTGGCACGCAGCCAGCCTTGTCTCATTCTCTTCTAAGTAGCATTAATTAAGCTGGATTTACTCAGCTAAGGGACGCCTCAAGTCAAGACATGTCAGGGTGGCTGTTTATGCATTGCTTCTTGTACAATTAGACCGCAGCAAGTGATCATCAGTATCAGGTCCTGACACTAAGATTGTGCAAACACTTAAATTACCCTTCTGGACCTCAAAAGGCTTGTCCAGAAAGGCTCAGGGAGCTCCTCTGCTCCTGCTGAGCCCAGACACTTGTGTCCTTAGCAGCCAGCAGTTGCTGACAGCAGGAGGCTGGCTGGGAACTCTGTGCCCCCACCCGCCCTCCCAGCGGGTCCACCTTCGAGGTGTTAAACAGCTGGTTTAAAATCCCAAATCTTTCCTCGCTATTCAAGTTTTTAATCAACACTAATTCTGCAGGTTATCATTCTGGGCTCCCCAGGACACTGACACATGCTCCCCTATTGGCTCTAGATCTCCTGGTGTAGCGTTTCCGAAGGACATCCAGTCCTGCTTCACAGAGCCTGCCAGCAATGGTGAATCACTGCACCCTGCGCCTGCTGTTCTGCTATTTCTTACCCTGCTTCCTATACCCAATTTGTCTAATTTTGGTTTCCAGGCTCTGGATCTATCCCTGTCTGTGTCTTCTGCTACTCAGCTGAAGACCTTATCACCACAAAGCTTTTTCCGAGCGGACATTTATAGTCTGTAATCAAGTTACCCATCTGTCTTCTCTTTTCAAATAAAATAGATGGAGTTTCTTTAATCTGTTACCACAAGTCCAGGTTTCCAGACTCTTTTTATTTTCTTATGTATAGAGTGCGTCTCAACAAGAGTTGTAAGTGTCATATATGTGCCAAGGGAGCTTTATAAGGGAAGGAGAGAGAATTTTCCTCCAAAACTGGCTGAGTTTTGCGGCTCTGATTGACATTGCACTTGCTGGTCTTGATACTGCTCCCAAACTTTAAGAAATGTGTTTAATGTTCAGTTCCACTGGTTAATAAACACAGCCCTTTTCTGGTGCCTTTAGTTTGGCAAGATGATGTGTTTATACTGCAAAATTCAGCCCCTGCCCTGAAGCTTTTACAATCTCATGTAAGGCAAGATGGGAGGGAAGAGATTTACAAGGACAGATGAAAAAGCACCAGGGGAAGTGACAAGAAAGACACCTGGGTACAAACGCCCGCTTTGTGCTGGCAAAGATGGCTAAAGCTGCTTCCCAATGTCAGAAGATCAGAAGTAAGCACTGACATGAGGGAAGCACCTATCCACAGGCACGTTCAGACAGCCAAGGAGCTGCGCAAGCCTGAAGGCTACAGAAGGTGAATCTGAAAGTGTAACTGTGGCTGTGTGGGAGCCCAGCACCAGGAGCCAGCCCAGGTCTCTCGTGGGGCGGGCAGCCAGGTCTCCTTCACCTGCCTCTCATGGGTGGACAGAGCTGGGTGTTGGGGTGGGCGTGCAGAGGTGGAGCAAGGAGGAACAGGGTATGGAGGGAGAATTGCTGATGGGGATGTGCACGGGGATGGTTTCAGAGGGCATAGGACAGTCTGCACACGAGTTTCTTGGCTCTTGTCTGTGACAGATTGGCCATGCCAGGCTCGTAGGGCTGCAATTGCAGCTTCCAGGGATGTGCTGTGAGTAGCCTCAAACTCATTATCATTGTGCAGTGACCTGTGAACAAGCCTGGCCGCGACGGTACTTCCCACCCCCACAGATTCATCAGCTCTCAGCACTTTGGGACCACCAAACAAATCATGAAATAGATTGTAAACCCAAAGTTTCAGTCTGCGGGAGGAGGTTTCCCACAGTCCCTCAGCCTGTCTATCTGCTGCCGGAGCAGTGCTGGGGTGTTTGTGCCTCAGCCACCCCCACCCGGAGCTGCCTCTGCCCACGCTGGACCGGGCATTGGCTTACTTGGTTCATCACGAAACCAGTCATTCAGACAGGCAGGTACTGGGAGAGCCTTCTGTCTGCTTAATTTGTTCTCTTCTGGAGGATCAATACAGAAAGCTTTGCTTTGAAAAGGCTACTCTGCATTTTCTGCATTTTTTTAGGGTGCAGGCACGGGAAGGGTGCTGTCTGCACCCAGTGGGTTGCTCACAGGCTGCCTGGGGAAAACATGAGCTGGGGCTGGCGGGTGGAAAGGCTGCACGTGGCCAGGCAGAAGAGTTACCATGGCAAGGAGCACCGGCTGCTCCAAGCAGGGCTGTGCTGGCTTGCCCTGGACCTCTTCCAGCCTGTAGAAATCACCACCACTCACCAGAGCTACTTTACATACAGGCAAACATCAGTTGAATCTGTTAATTCTGTTTTAGTAAGACAATAATTGCCTGTTTATTAAAAACAACAGATTTTTTTAGATGGCTGATATTCAGTCACTGCCCAGGAGATGTGGATTGAATTCCCGCTTGCCAGCCAACCTTTAATTATTGTTACACATCATTGTATTTAGTTTCATAAACAAAAGGGAATGAAAACCGAAGAGATTAGCATTAGATACCTATAACTTAATTTACATATAATAGCTTTATTACCTCAAAGCCTGGAACATTCCAGGCAAGTTTTAGCCCACATCCATGAGATAGAGTGCTCATGACAACTCTACATTGGCTTGACAAAAGCACGTGTCACGCTGCCTTGAACAGAGAGACTCCCAGAGAAGCCAAGGATCTTCTCCCACCCCTCCTGCCGGTGTCCTACAGCAGCGGGCACTCGGGGAGGCAGGAGAACCCCAGGGTTCAAGAGCCCCGAGTCTCTTCCAGGGTCTGTGTTAGAATCCCTTTCAGAAGTGCTCGGGATTTCAAAGTATTTAGCACATCACCTCTGAAAGCTTGCCCCAGCCTGCTGCTTCGCAGCGTGCCTGAGGGGAGTGCCACACTGAAGCACTTGGTGGCCTTGTCATTTCTTGTGCATGTCACAGCTTCATCACATGTCTCGTTAGTTAATTAGAGGACAGAAGAGCAAACAGCAGAAGTCAGAGAAGCCCCACAAAACATGTGTGAAAATGTCAAATGAGCTCGGAAAGCAAAGCCCAAGGTGCTGCCCTTTGTGAAAGCCAGACTTTGGGAATCTTGTTCCCGTCGTTCTGGATGAACGGGGAGTACAGGCAGATGCTTGTTCCATGCCAGGACAGCTCTATTAGTGGAAAATCACACCTAGCCCAGCACCTCACTGCTGCACTGCACTCCGAGGGCACCTCCTGCCCAGAGGTGACTGCCAGCAGGCCCCCATTTCCGCAGGGACCCTCCTCACTGCAGAGCAGCCTGAAGGGAGCATCTCCAAGAGTGTCCCGTACTGGCACACCCCGGCTGCCCAGGGGATGTCACGTCCTCCATCCTTCACGGGTTATTTCCAGCATTACATCATTTTTGCGGCACTGGAGCTGGGTTACGCTGCCCTGGGGAAGCTGAGATGCCTGTTAGTCATGCGGTGGGTGATGACTGCTCTGCTCCTGCTTTGCCGAGGGCCCTCTCTGCCAGCCTGATCTCTGCTATTAATTTATTTACCGATCAGATGGCATTTCCCCAGCTCTGCAGCGATGCACACTCTCTGCCCTGTACCACAGCCAGCCAGGGAAGCACCAACTCTTGGTCCCAGCAGTGCTGCAGGAGCACTTGAGGAGGTCCTCAGGCTCTGCCCAAGAGGCAGAGCAGGCAGTGCTGACTTTGCCTCTGCCCAAATCAATTTGAAAAGTGAAAGAACTTGCTGTAGAAGTTCTACCAGTGTTGTCCTGCAGCCCACACCCCGGGGACTGTGTATATTGGTGCTGTCCCAGGCTTGCAGGGGGCAAGGGGAGGCAGGAGTAAGTCCTCCGCTGCAAAATGCATACAGTGCTTTCTGGAATTTGCTTTGCCACAAGCCCTGCAATATTGATTAAAAAAAACCCTTCTGCTGGTCATTTAATTGTGAAATTGAGCAGTGTCCCTGTAAGCTCTAAATTTTAGGGAGTACATTGTACCTGACTAATTTTATGGTCTGAATTGCCTTTTATCTTGGTTTGCTATTAATTTAATAGCAAATCTCTGTGTTTGTCAGTTTTGATTCCTGGGGTACCATATAATTTCGTTTGTAAATTGATTTGTGCTTTCTGATACTTCAATAAACCCATTTGGTATAAACACAGCTCTTCATTTCCCTGCGAGTACGTGGTGAACAAGCAGAAGCTGAGCACAAAAATAGACGTTTATTTAACCAACAAGTGTAACAAGGGGCGGGCAGCGGGAGCGGGGCGGTCAGAGCAGCAGTCTGCTGACAGCCTCTAAACAAGGTGCAGAGTACAGTGCAAACTAACCAGCAGTTTTCTTTTCAGGCAGGACCTACTGAATGCAATATCCTCGTTATTTGCTATCTGCTGTGTGCAAGTGAGAAGTTTGGGGCATCTCTGGCATCCCCCAGCATGGCACCCCCAGCTCCTTGGGTTGACGATGCCCAAGATGCCCTGGTGTTCCCTAGCCTTGGCATTTCCCAGCCCTGGCATCTCTCTGGGTGTGCAACATGCTGGAGAAGGCAAGAATGGGTGGTTGATCAGGGACCAAGGGAAACCAAGCCAAAACTGGGAGTGGGCTCAGTCCCTCTTCTCTGGGAGGTCACCCAGCCTCCCTGATTTTTATCCCCAGCACACATGTCCCTATCCTCTGTGCTCATTTTCTCCATTCCCTTCTTGTCACCTGAAGTTAGGTAGGCAGAGAAAAGGAAAAGCTGCAGTTATCTAACAACAGGCAATGGAAACCACCTCTGTAAGCTTCCTTTTACTGTGCTAAATTGATAGACCTCCTTTTGTGTCTTTAAAGTGAGTCTTTAACACCTCCCTCAACAATCAGCAAAATGCAGGTTTTGTAAGTGCTCTTCTTTTGCCATGCCTTTTATTTTATAAACCCAGAAACCAGTATAGAGGCACGCACTTTGATTACTCTATTAACTTTCTATTTGAAGCTGTATGTTTTATTTCTTTTTTTCCCTCAGTTAATGAAGCTTACTTGTATGATTGCAGATTGTGAGATTAGAGAGCTAGAAAATAGCTGCCAATTGTCATTTAGACTTTTGTTATTTTTTTTTTGTCCTCCCAGATCAATACTGCTCTTAACTATTTCAGATTGGAGAAAAGCCATCAAAGTATTCTACTTTCACAAAAGATATGTGATTAGACCACTAGTTCTGAGTCACCAATCATTTTTATGTTAATGATTTGTCCAAAGGCGCTTTCTTTTTCATATCTGATAGCTTTTTTTTTTTCTGGAACAGAAATACCAGAAAGTGTTGGCTAAACTCAAACCCAACTGCCTGTACTTTAACACGTCGGCTAATTTTAGGGGGAAAGGCATGTGGAAAAATATGGATGAAGAATTTGCAAAACAATATAAGAAGTAAGACCATTTCAGTCCTCGGAAATAAACCAACATGTTTTCTGAGGTTTGTTTTTCTTAACAAATCCATCTTCACTTTCAGCACTGACAGGGGCTGGCTGTGAGATGTCTGTGAGGGAGAATGAAATCGCCCAAGCTGCGCCAAGTTAATGATGTCAAGTAATATTTATTTATTTAATTAATTTACTCTTTTCATCGGGCAACATGTTTTTTGTTGTTGGGTTGTTTGTTGGATTGGGGTTTTTTTTTTTCCCCAAGTCTGAAATGCTGAGGGGAAGGATCTGTGCAGAGAAAAGGAAACAAAGAAAGCACAGGTGTCAAGACAGGTACCTGTGCAGGGCACGGCAGCAGGCTGACACCATAGCCACGCACCTATTAGAGAGAGAAAGGATCTGGAGACAGTGGTGGAAAAGTCTTGGAAGTCATCAGCAGCCCTGAACTGCTCACATCAGAAGACAGTACCCAGTGCAGAGGTGGCTGCTGATACTCACATCCGGGGGGTGCAGGTAGGGAGTGATGCCAACTGGGCAGAGAACGGCCTCCTACACATTTTCAGTGCATTTTATCCCCTCTTTGGTTACCTCATAGCTGAACCCTTTCCCACCTCTCTGTGTAAAGCAGATGATGCTTCTTCATCCCGCGGAGAAGTGGCAACCACACCAAAAATGTTCACAAAAGCTGCCCTGTAGGAAGGAGGAGCTGGCAGGCTGGGCATGGCAGTAATGACAGCCTTCCCCAAAAAGCCTGGAGGCTCTTCTGCTCCCCCCATTAACCCCATAAGGGTGTTAACCCTTCAGATTAGACACTGAAACTGCAAGTCATGGTGAAGCCAAAGAGAAGCTGAAGAGAGAAGGAAGCTTAAAGTGGCCACTTTAACAAAATGGCTCATTTTTCTTTGAAATTAATTGCCTGAATCCTGACAAAACCTGTTATTAAAAGAGCACCCTTGCCTTTTAAATCATCTGAGTCGTTTGTAAAGTGCTCCCAGAAGCTGGAAATCACCCCCTCTCCTTCTGGCTCTTTTGTTCATTGCCATCTGGGGGGAATTCGTGAGAATTCATTAAAAAATATTGGCACTCTAGAGCCAAAGGCAACAGGTCTCTCAAAATGTCCAAATAAAAAATGCTCTAATGAGTACCCACTGTCAAATGGCCAGGCAGAAAGGAAAAATAGGACAGCAAACAAAACTAAATAAAAACTTAAGCAGTTGCCTGTTAAGCAGAGGCTCCAATTATGAGTTCTGTGATTCATACACCAACACCTACTCAACACTGATCTCTACCAAATGATTCAAGGCAGCATCACTCTAATACCCTGGGACTTTCCTTTCGTCAGTGAAAAGATAGAGCTGAAGGCAGCTGGGATACTCTCAACCTACAAATGTAACTGAAATTGTGAGAATAAACTTGTCATCTTGTCATATTACTCATTGCACAGTCCCACCAGGACAAGTCAGCAACAAACCCACCTTGAGTTATCTCCTTGTCACCATGGGGTGGGCAGCAGGTAACTGCCTGGTCTTGGGAGCTGAGCCTGCAGCAGGATGGGGAGAGCATTGTTTGGCCCTGGCTGGTGGTGTGAATGTGGTGTCATCAGCTACAGCAGCAGTGGGAGAGGAACAGAAAACAACCCATGTGTTGGGCTCTCCTACACAATGGCACAGCCTGGGTCTACACTCAGCAGAGAACAGCCTCCTACATGTTTCCAGTGCACTTTTCTTTCGTGCATGGCAGGCTGTGGGGACCCTTCCCCAGTGACCCATGTCCTCAGTCACCATCCCCAGGTATGGGCTGTAGCCGGAGTGTGCTCGGCAGCATTCGGGCTGCACTTGCAATGGCTGCATCAATATTCATCTCTTTGCAAACATAAACTGCCCCTGCTGCTCGGAGTCACTTCAGATTATTCATATCGATTCAGCACTGTTAATGATTAAATACAATGTTCTTCAAAGCCTGCGTTTAACAGGAAAGCTTGATTGGATTTACTGTTTTGAGGTTGGGTGGGATGTTTCCAGTTACATTGCTGGTCTTTTGATTAATTTTTTTTTTTTCCCCTTGTGGAACATTGTATCATTTTGCAAATGAAGAATTACCCTCTTGCCTTTTAATAAAAACTTCCATCTCTGAAAGATTCACATCCTCCTGTTTAATCAGACAAGCGATAGATTGCACGCCCCACCATCACCTCTCCCCCACAGCCGTCACAACCCCAGCAGCTCTGGTGGGCTGAGCCAGCTGTGCTCAGAAACCACAGCCCGCAGGATGGCTCAGAGCAGGTCCTAGTGAAGGCAGGTGACTGCAGATCATCTGTGGGTGGCATCCCTAGAGCTCCCTTGGATAGGGGATAAAACAGCTACAAGACCCGGTGCTTGTCCTGGACAGAACTTTGTGCCCTTTCAGAGGGAGTCAGAGGACAAAATACAGAATGAAGTGATTTAACTGGTGCTCCAAATATCCTCTTGGCAGTGCTGGGAAGAAATCCTCAAAACCCCAGTGCAACTCACTGTGCAGGTTTGCCTTCCAATAGTTCATCAGGGGTCTGTCTGTTCAAACATTGCCCTTCCATCATGGAGTTCCAGCCTCTGTAGGAAATGTCCAGATTTAAACCTGGAGGAGGAACATGTTTGCATGTAGGACCAGAGGGATACAGTCACTGCACAAACCCAGGGTGTGAGTGTAGGTGACCCGGGGCACAGTTTTACTGAGACCTCTCACTGTATTTATTCCTCATTTTGTCTTTAAATGAGACAGCACATGAGGGCTTGACCACACAATTTAAGAAAGGAAAAACAAGAAGAGAACACAACAGTGAAATTGCTGAGTTGCTATTAGTTATTGCCAGATTAAAAAGAAGATGTGAAATCAAAGATTCAGGGAAAAAACCCAACCCTGACCTGACAAAGCACAGAAACCCCATGAGAAGCAGCAGAGGGAAGGCAGATTGCAACTCAGCAAGATCAGTCCATCGCAGGCAGCAGCAGAGAGCAGCAGTTCCCAGGGCTGCCTGATCAGCAGGGACTGGTGGTGTGCCTGCGTGGGGATGGGGACACACCGTGTGCTCTCCCTAACGCTACGTGCATTAGCAGTGAGATGATTGCTGTGTACGCGTGGGCATGGGCATGGTTCTGCTCTCGAGTCTCTGTGCCTGATAGAAGATGGACAAATAAAAGTGACCCAGAGGTCCAGGGTTACATCTGGTTAGACTCAATGAGATGAAATCCATTTTGGGATCTCTAATGGCCCTCTCTCTGTGGTGTCACACTGGTGCCAGGATATTAAGGGCACCTGTCAGGGCTATTTTAGGAAACAGAGGCCTCCTGCCTCCCCTCTGCACTGAGCTCATGACATGTCAAATGAGGTCTGCTGGAGCAGGGCACATGGAAAGTTGTGGGTTTAGTGCAAAGCCTGGATGAGAAAGTGATTTTCTGAGAGTCCTGTCACACACAGCTCCAGCCCAGGCTCCCTGGGTTTACTTCTGGCATCCTCTGTGTAACTTGCACATGCAAGTTTGGCCCCAGCTGCACACGCCAGGCTTTGCCCATCCTCAGGAACAGGGGGAGGGTTAAGCCTTCTCCTGAGAGCTGCCTTGTGAAGCTGAGCCGTTGCCTTCCCCCGTGTGGAAAGCCGGCCAGGGTGAGAGGGGAAATGAGTTCAGTGCCTACACATGGAGAGGACCCTTAACGCAGTGACATAGCTTGTGTCCTTGTCATGTACAAGCAGGCAGATCAGCTGGGTTCTGGCTTGTCAAAGCCTCCAGTTTCAGACATGGGTCTTGATGTCAAGCCTGCTGAGAGGCTGAAACCCCTCAGCCTTCATGCTCTGGGGGGCCTAGCCTGGCTCTGACCCATCACTCAAGACAGAAGACTTGTGTTGCTCTTCAATGAGAGCTATTTCTGGAGCTATCAGGAGGGAGCCTTCCAGCTGAAGAAAGACCCTTCTGTGATTTGCGTGCAAGATGAAGGGAAGTAGGTGCACACATTCTCACCAAGTGAGTGGATCAGGCAGCCAAGAACATGCATCTCAAGATTACCTTACAATTAATATGATTTAATGTCAAAGCCTCTTTATTGGTTTTGTCCCATTATCTACAAAACTCCATCAGACTCAGAATTTGTCTACAGAAATCATGCTTTCCAGTACAGGGTAAGTCACCATCACACTGCCAGCTCCCCCAGCAACAATTTATGGAGGCAACGGCTCCTCCTGGCCCTCATGACAGCAGACACAGTTCACTTATTAGCTTTAAAACCCAAAGATGAGAAGGAAAGAAGCCGGGGCAAAGTCAGTAATGGGTAAAGGCAGGCATTAGTAGTTCATTTAGGAGATCACTGACCAGTTCAGTTAAGCCTGAGTGCTGTTGCAGATATGCTGCCAGCTGGGGTTGGATATATTACCCACCTTTTGCTTTCAGCCTCCATCATTGTTATTGCAAATTCAGACTTTTTCTCCTCAGACTAGCTACAGGGAAGATGTTCCAGGGAGCTTGGCATGCCAAGGAGTGAGATTTTTCAAAACCACTAGTGGTTTTGGATAGGGAGCTCAAAACCATAACTGATCACACACTGATGATTCAGGAACAAAGCTATTTTCAGAGATGGCTTGATTGATGAGAGCTCCAGTGGAGTCCTGCCTACCAGCAAGCACATCTCCAGCCACCTAGCAGGATGTTGCTGAGCCTGGTTTTCAGCTCTCTAAAGGTATCCAGAGATAAGCAGGCAATGAAAGCACCCAGAAAACACTTCTGGTTCATGACAGGAGGCCCCTTACTGTGAGGCCACAACCCTCTGGCACACTGTTCATCATCACATTCCCCAGGAAAAAACAAAACAAAACTCATTTTTCTTCACTGCTGCCAATACAGGAGCTAGCTGCTGGAAACCCACCCAGTTTCTCCCATTCTACGTTCTTTCATCTGTCTAAGCTCGCCTCTGAAGGACCAAAGAATGCCAGAGCAACCATCACGGCCAGCATGTGCTCCCCAAGCAGCTACATCCCCATAACATCCCCTACTCCAGACAAACAAACAAACAAAGCCAAATCCTTCTCCCTATACCTGCAGCACTTCCATCCCTCAAGCCTTTGCCTCTGAGCTGGATTTAGGAGCTCCCTCATTAGCAGGTGTCTTTTACTGACTGGCAGAGCTCCCTTAGAGAAGAGAGCTGTTTCCCTCACAGCGTACCCACAGACTCAGAGCTGCAGAACAAGGCCAGCTGTGGAGAAGTCCAAGACTCATCTGTGTGTGAGCGGCTGCTGGCAGGAATGGAAGGAAGGCAGCACGGGCTGCCCAGGTATAAAACTTTGGTTTACTTCCAAAACAGCTTGTTCCAGGGAGCTGCTAAATGGTCTGAGCTGTAGGGTTAGAGCTGAGGAAGTCTGTTCTTCTCTAGCTTTTGTCAGAGCTGCTCACGTCTGACTCTCTGCTCAGCGTTCCTGATGCTGATGCTCAGTGTTTCTATGCTGCTGAAGACCCTGTGCTCTTGGGGAGCTGCTCTCTAACCAGCTGGCTGCAGGCAGGAGCAAGGCTGAGCATACGGCCAGGGTGCTTGCTCCATCCTGCAAGCTACATTGCATAGGCAGGCTGGGGGTGCTGGTTCAGCTCTGACCCTTCTCCCGGGTTTCATACGCCAATCATTAGGGTAACTTTGCAGCTGGTGTTGCTTCAGGAAAGAGTCCTTCCTGAGATTTCTACTTGGAGCTGTCTGTCTCTATCCCAGTTTCTGTGCAGGAGCCCTCAGGAAGCCCCTGTCATGGAGGGAACGTCCACTTACATCGATTTAATTTAGTTATGGGGAGAGTTGAAAGATCTGTGGTTCAGTTCCTAATGTAGTAACTGATCCCCATACATTCTGTTGCATCAGCAGAAGTATTTTATGTTGCTGAAGGCTGCACTAATCACTAAAAGACAGAAATTATCTTCCACTGAAATTTATTCCTGCACCTGAGGAGGGAATGCAGATACATCTCAACCCTCTGCATCTGGGAAAATTTCCCACTTAGAACTCCTGTTGCTTTTCCTTGCTTTGGCTTTGAAACCATTGAGGGTGGAGGGAAATGGAAGGAAACGGGGAGATCAGTAGGGGTGTAGCTTGAGCTTTGTCCATCTGTTTCTGGAAGGAAGCAGCAGGACTCTGCTGGGTCTCCTGGCCCTCTGTGTGGACCACCTGAGCTGTGGGTGGATGGAGGGGACCGAGCACCTCTGCCTGCGCTCCTGCCGATCCTCTCTGGGTGTAACCTCCTGCTACCTGCCCCGGTGCAGGAGGGACCAGGTTGCAGCAGATGAAGGTTACAGGCAGGCATCAAGGGTGCTTCTGTCATCAGACAGACATCAGCCCAAAGCAGGACAGAGTCAGGGGCCTCCTCCTCCACTGCCCTGGAGAGATTAACCCTGAAAAGGGGATGGAAAAATAACCCCGAGAAGAACCTGCATTCCCTGCTAGTGGGGAGGGAGGGAGGGAAATTCACTGCAGGTGCAGAACCTGGTGAGTCAGGCTCCTGCATCTCCCTGCTAAAAATACTGCCCTGAGAAGGGTCCTCGGGAGCTGGGACTGGGTTATGTGAAGCTCAGGGGAATCCTCAGCAGGGGAGGTTTCCAGGAAAAAGAGAAGCTTTAGTAACTGGAGCACCTGGCTGTGTCTGAGCCCTGCAGGGGCTAGAGTGATGTTGGATTTAGACCTGTATATAGGAGAGGTGACATCCCGTTTGGATGTGGCTTATCAAGAAAAACCACCCCAATAAACAGGCACGTATGTATGTATGGGTGCAGCATCCCTGAAAGGGGCACTCTTCCAGCCTATAGAGCTCCTGCAGAAGTCCCCACATCAGAGTTTCTCTGTTCCAGAAGAAGACAAGTCAGGCAATAAATACTGGGAAAAGCTGGGAAGGATAAATTGCTGCTGCAAAAAAAGAAATCCTTTCAGTCTGGCGGAAGCTCTATTTATCTCCTAAAGACTTTAGTTCCCAGGGGAACATTAATGGAGCTCTTTAGGAGCTCCCATGACAAACAAACCTTTGTCACAGACAAAGAGGACAGGCAAGCCTGCCAGCTCCCTGGTCCCCTCCTAGAGATGTGAGGGGATGCTTCATGCTGCAAATGCCATGCCAGTGAAAAGTGTGACAGTGTCACTGAGAGACCCATCGGCAGAGGGGCTGTACAGCAGGGATGCTAGTGAAAGATAAGACCCTTCTCCCTTGAGGTGTTTTGGACTTGCCACCCACCTCCCTGTCTGGGGAAGAGGATTGGAAATGGCAGCCATGCTCCCAGGCTTCTATCTGCAACCACAGAAGGCACCACGGGTCTGGGCTGATGCTGGCGGGTTCGCCCCCCCCTCACCTCGTTACACACCTTGGCTATGAACAGTCCCTGGCTGTGAGTTGAGCTAATCTCAACACCCACTCTGTGGACTCAGCTTTGGTGAAGACCTGGAACAAGAGCTGCCGCTTGTCCCATCAGGCCTGGTCCAGTTCCCTTGTCTGCTTGGCACTGCTGTTCACGTGAGACTCTTTCCACGGCAGGGCACGCTCTTGGCAGGTGAAGTTCCTCAGCTACTGACTGCGTTCATTAGTCAGATATTGACGCACCGCGCTGAAGAAAATGAGGACTGCTACAGTGACTGGTTTATTGCTCAGCCTGGTAAAAGAAAGTCCCCATTTGCTTCTTCCCAAAAAGCTGAATATTCAAAAGGTCAGAAGGATGTCTCAGCATGAATCAGCCAGGAGACGTATGTCTAAGATCAAAGGGATTGTCAATCCAATTAACAGCCTGGGCTCCTGCAGCATCAGGGGTTTTACATATAAAATATACTCTATTCAGTGTTTCATCTCCAAGTTCAGGTCTCTCTGGAAGTCTTCCTTCTCAAATCTTTTTTTCCATCTCCCTGCTGTCTTAGGAATCTCTCATCTGTTAGGAGTGGTTCTGTAACCAAGTGAAAATTCTTCTTTTTTTCTCTCCTTCCTCAGAGATTCTGTCTTTTTTTTTTTTTTAAGTTAATTAAAACTATCTCATTTTCACATTGCAGCTGCCTGCCTAGATCAGAGGGAGGAAGCTCACTCAGCATGTCAGACTGTAGCAGAGCACCAGACCCTGGGTTTCAGACCATAAACAGGGCATAAACTGAGCAAGCAGGGGATGAACCTCGCTTCCTCTGGCTGCGGATGGGGTTCTGCATTGTTGGCTGCACTTAGTACTGCTCTGCAGAGCACTGCCTGCCCAGGCAGCTGGGGTAGCAGACCTTGGCCTGGCTGCATGTAAGGGCACCACGGATTGATTTCAGCAGAGGAGAGGGATTACCACTGGTGAAGCTAGAAGAGATGAGGAGTTGTTGGATGTGTACGGTGGGCTGTGCAAACCCCATCTTCTGGACTCTGCGTCAGGCCCCCCTGTGCCAGGCTCCCTGCAGGACTGCAGCTCTCTGCCCTGCTGTAGCTGGCCTCTGCCATCAGCAGAAAGAAACCACAGCCTGGAAGAAGAGTTTGCTCAGGGAGGGTTAAAGGCAGTGCACACCACGTGTAACAGCTTCTCAGTGGCAATGAAGATGGGCTGTTAACGCTCTCCATCAGTGCTGGCTCCTCAGGGACACCCAGGGCACCCACATTAATACCTTATCAGTGCATTAGGATTCATGTGGGCACAAGAGAGTCCGCACCAAAGGAATGAATAGTGATGAGGCCATTATTTTATTGGACTTTCTGGAAATGCCAAGGTTCCCCATTCAGTATTAGCACAGCCAGCAGCAGTGTTGCAGGCAGGCCAGGAGGTCTCAGTGAGCTGCCAGGATCTCCAAGCACCCAAACCTCTGTGGATATAGGCTCCTATAGTCTGAATCCCTGCATGATGTGAGGAAGGAAACCACTCTGGTGCTGCTGTGGTACTGCGTGGAGCCTTCTCTCTGCACAAGGATGGCTTGTAGGAGAGGAGGACTTGACATTACAGGCCAATATCCTGTCCCTGATAGTGGCATCTGATGTCCCAGAGGAAGATGGGGAATACACAAAGCAAGCAAGCCCTGGCCAAAAGCACAAGGTTTTCCTGTTCCTCAGACAAGTTAATAATAGAGCAGGATTCAAATCCAGATAGCCATGGTGTATTTTAAGCTGAACCCAGTTCATTCAGGGGAGCCATTAGGCTGCACACAACAGGCTGGTTCCCCATGCAGGGGAAGGTGGGAAAGCTGCAGAAAAGCAGTACTGGTGGAGGAAAGCCCCCCTTGCATTGCTCTCTGATACCCTCATCTGGTTGAATCCGGAAGCTCAACCTCCAAATGGACAGGACAAATTAACCTCAGATGGGTTCTCTTCAGCTTTTAGGACAAATGTATGGAGTTTGGGACCAGAATTGCCTAAGCTGCCATTGGATGGGCAGGAGGAGACATGAATGTTCTGGAAGACATGCCTACGGATAGATGGAGACTCTTTTTTCTTCTCACCAGCCATTTATAAGAATGCAGGGATCAGCACTGAGCTGGAAAGCTCCTTCTGCAGTCTGTGTCAAGAAATTGGAGGTTTAGATGGGCTCTGAGGAAATACATCCCCCGCTAGAAGGAGAAGAGCGAGAAGACAAAAACGTCTTAGAAAGGGAGGTGCTACTCAGGCAGTTGCTCCATCAGGCAGCATTAGAGTGCTGAGCTAAGGGGAATTCACAGCAAAGAAAAAAAACCAGACTTTAAAAACATGCTTGCTTCCTTCAAAATTATCGAGCAAGTGGTTTCCTATTAAAAATAAGGCTGGAGATGCAGCCGCCAGGTTGACAGGGCATCGCCCCAGCGGCTCCGCCGTGCCCGGCCGTGCTCTGGTACATTCTGTAATTGTTAATCAGCGCTATGCAGCGTGCGACCGCCCGCGATCGATGCTTAAATAAGCACAGGGAAGTCTTAGCTAATGAATTGGGTGTTCGTTTCTCTTCTGGGGAAAGGCTTGTTCTCTTGTTCCTGAGAAGTATCCTGGATTTCTCCGCGTGCTGAAGCTGAAGCGTGGCAGTTGTGAGCCCCCAGCTCTGCATCTGCTGAAATCTTTCCTGTGACACCCTGGCAGATAAAACTGCCTGCTTTTGTCACACCGTCAGCACTGCATTGCTTCAGAGCTCTGGGAATCAGGGGTAGCAGGTGTCTTAGCCACTGTTTTGCCTGGGTGTGCATCCAATGCACGAGGATGTCTTATGAATCTTAAAAATCAAAAATTGTGGCAAAACCAGAGCCATGGGCTTCCCCTGAGGTTTCAGGGCATTTGCCTCAGGAGAGCTGCTTTGCTTTCAACCTTCTTGGGCCTGCTGCATCTCCTTTGCCCAACCCCACTGATGCCGTGTTTTGTCCATCCCTTTTTGAGCAATCCTTTCGGCTGATAGAAACACACCTGACTGCTGGAGGGAGCAAGAGGTGGAGATTGCCCTATCCACATGGAAAGAAGCAGTGATGAAGGTTCAGGATGTGGCATGAGCATCTTGTGGACTGATAGTCCCCTTTCCCTGCAGGACCCAAAAGGAGAGGGGAGGCTGCAGGCAGAGTCAGGGCTCCAGGTGGCAGAAGAAAGGGCATGTTTGTTCGCAGCAAGATGAAAACAACACTCTTTGAAAGCTTTCCAGGGACTTGCCCTGCTGGTGTATCTTTATTAAGGGTGTCAGCTTTGGAGCTCTCCTGGCATCCATGGGTGCCACCACATGATCTGATTCCTATCAACAAGAAAATCCTCTCCTGTGAAGTTCCTCTGTTGTTTTTTTTCTGATCTGTGCAACAACTGTCCCTTTTCAGTCAACCTCTCTGACCCTAGAAAAAGCATCTCTTCCTCCTGCTTCCCTCCTTCAAACCGTCGTCTAGGGGCTGTGTCTCTCATTTCCCAGACCAGGGTAGATGCAGAACACTTTGCTCAGCATTGTGTGGATAGAGAAGCTTCAATCTCTGGCCAGCAGCTTTCAGACACCCCAGGATTGTTGCAAACTTGCCATTATTGTCCCCATTGCTGTTGGTGGTGAGTTCAGAGCATCTTGCTCTGGATGTTGTTCTTCCATGCCCGAGGAGGTCCAGGCTAGACTTTCCTTGCCCCCAGCTGGGGCAGACCTTGTTGCTGAGCAAATCTGAGCCCTCTCAGTTCATAACAAGCCCGTCTCTTCTGCATGTGGGGCATGCTAATCCTTCCTGCCCTCAAGCATGCTCCAGAAATAGCACCAAGCCCCATCGAGCGCAGTCTCAACAGTAACAGGTGCTGTCCTGGAGCCACTGCAGCCAACTGTGCTGCTTGGAGCCCACCAGCCCCCCAGCCGCTGGCAAGCATGGTGCAGTTTCTTGTGCCATTATCCTACATCTCGCTGTCCGGTGTGCCTGGCACACGTCTGCAGCTGGGGCACAGGAGGCAGCGTGAGATGGCAAACAGGGGCTCCCCCTTTTCCACCCATCCCAACAGAAATCATGCTGTGCCCGGCTTCCCACAGGATGTGGGTACCTCCAGTGCCAGCCCAACCCCCAGGAACTCAGCACTGTACATGGCACAGAGCCAGCTCAGGGGGAAAAAAGGCTGCAAAAGGGTTAAAAAGGCAGGAGGCATGCAATGGAAATCAGGCAGGGAATGGTATACTTTTTTCCTGCAAAAGGCTGTCAGAGGAGAGAAAGAGAAGAGACCAAAGGTAGCTGTTGCACAGCAATGTCCCCAGCCCTGCCAGTCTCATCCGCGGTGCTGGGGGGACCCTGGGGATGTCTGTGTCCTGGGGGCTTAGCAGGGAGTAGGCAGGCTGTGTGTCACAGGGGTGTCTGTCACCCTGAGCTCGATTGCCAAGTGTCATTCTCAGGCTGTTTGTCAAAACCATCCAGAGCTCAAAGACCAGCGTGAAGTATCCAACTATAGCCACAGGACAGAGAGCTGGAAGCACCATTTAGCTTTGGTTAGCCACAATTTGGACATCAAAGAGACAGATTCCATCAAAACCATCTTTTTTTTTTAAAAAAAAAAAAAAAAGTAATTTCTGATTACATTTTCATAGAGGGATCTCTGAAACATGGCAAACTTCATTTTGGACTGACTCATTCACTTTGCTTTGGTTTTGATGATAAAAGAAAACTGAAAAATTTAATTTCCTCTTCGTTTGTTTTGTCCTTGAATGCACTTGTCTAGATGATGCTGAGGGTGTTCTCATTTTTCCCCTCCCCATTCTTTGTTGTTTAAAAAAAAAAAGAAATCACAAAACTTCCCCAACTGAAGAAGCATAGGAGAAAGTGGAATAGCCTGTGGGTCAGTGCACTACAATCAGTGCTGGAAAGGGGAAGGGGAAGGATGTGGCAATGGAGATATGACTGACTTGTTTTTTGGAAAGAAACATCTGAAATGATTTTTCAAAGATGGCAAATGTGCCCTTTAAAAAAAAAAAAAAACAGAACCTTCCCAAAAATCTGCCTTTGCAAGCTCGGTGCTTTCTTGTGCAATCGCTTTCTGCTTCCACAATTTTTGCATGGTGCTTGCAAGAAGCAGCAGCTGATGCTCTTGCACAGCAAGTCAGGTGTGTGCAGGGATGTGAACGGGAACACGCACAGCAGGTCACTACTGTATTTCTTGCCCTGAAGGAACTGGCACCAGGGGCAAAATAGAGCCACAGAGCCAGGTCCCCATTATTGTACTAACACAGGGCCATTGAAACTACCATGGAGAGCAGAGCAAGTGGCCAGGATTTGTCTGTCCAAATAGAAATGTCTCCAGCTGAGCTGCTTGAAAGTGCTTTTGTAATCTTGGTAGAAAAATAGCTCACCTAGAGAGGCAGTTTATCCCAGCATAGGATACTCGCAATTTCCTGATGTTCATCTGACCTCTGCTTAACCAGGGTGTACCCTTAGATGCTGTTTGCTACCCCCAGGATGTCTCCTCTGCTGGTCTTTTATTCTCCTAGTTACATCCTCCTGCCTACTCAGATCTCGAGCTTTGCAGGACCAGACCTTTCCTGCATGGCTGGTGCAGTACCCAGAGCCATGGAGCTCCCTGCATCGGTTGCCTGGTTGCTGTTGCTGTTGCAAACACTCTTAACGTTCACCCTGTAATGGAGAAAATTGGATGATTCGTGTCAATAAGATGTGACAACA
>JANVCC010000040.1:1738976-1957727 GCA_025345505.1 Todiramphus chloris collaris
CCTTCCTTCCTTCCTTCCTTCCTTCCTTCCTTCCTTCCTTCCTTCCTATCCTTCCTTCCCCAGCCTGTATCACACCTTATCACCAAGAAGGATTCTTCTTTGCACACCTTCTGTGTTTCTTCCTCCTACAAAAAGGCCTCTGTGGAGGGGAATCACTTCTGCTGGCCCAGCCTGTGCAGTGAGGTGTGGGCTGGGGCTGGCAATCATTAAACACCAAGCTAGGGAGAAACTGATTCACTGAATCGTCTGGGCTTAGATGCTTTGGACACGTTAATCTCTACTCTTCAGCTTTGTACATGGGGCACTGTGGGCTACCAGAACCCAAAGGCTTCACAGCTGTAGCCCAAAAATCTTGCCGATCAGGAGCTCCTTAGAAAACCCCTGAGATTGTCCATGCGGAATAACAGCAGCTCCACAACTCCGGCCATTTCCGCAGGAACAGCCCCAGTCGTGGGCCAGGAGAGTGGCAGTTTAACCAGGGAGGAAAGCTACACCCAAATACGAAGTAACAACGAGGAAATCAGTGACTTCTTGCAATGCAGTACGTTAAGCATGCTGGAGTTTTTCCAGAACAAAACTGGAATCCCGAGTGAAGCTTCTCTGCCCTTTGTCACCAGCTTGAAGCCAAAAGGCTCTTCTTAAACAATCCTATAGATGGAGCTTGTAAGCTTACAAGGAAACTTGAACCATGCTGTAAGCACCCAGGGCACAGGCTGTAGAGTTCAAATGGGAAGAGGGAAGGAATTCTTCAGCAATTGCACGGCTGCATTCAGGAAAGAGAGCCGTGAAGCACAGCAAGGTTACATTCCTGACTCTGAATGCCTCAGCCACTGTGATTTAATTGCCTCCTTTCCTAACTGGAAAGAGCTCTGCTCTTTGCAGTGGTGCTACCAACTACCCTCAAGCCTCACTGGTCAGTCCCCTAGGTCCTGACTTAGTTCTTCCTAGGAACCCAAAAGAAACCAATGTTTCTTGGTGTCTAGATATTTTATGATATGATTATCATAATAGTCACTTCCTGGTATTCCAAATCCAAGCCACACACATGAATTCTGATAGAAGACAAAAGTCCAGTGTCCTCTTGCTGCTGCCCCCTTGGATGAGCTTCACATTCAAGCTCCCGTTTCAATGGCAATAATCACAGTTTTGTTTCATGACTGGTAAACTTTGCTGCTCCTTTCCAGCAAACACACCGGCTGAATTATTCACCACCAGAGAGAATAAAACGGGGGGTGGGAGGGGGTGGAGGAACTCTCATTTCATCTCCACGATGTCACCTTCCAGCCAACTATTGATAAGGAGGTGAGTGTGAATGAGGTCCTTCCAAGATGCCACAGGTCACAGGTTCATCCATCTGGAGCTCGGAGCAGCCATTCATCCCCATGGCTGTACAGCATGGAGGTGAGAAACATTCCATGCACCCAGTTGGAATTCCTTGGGGCCAGGAGCATGAAGAATGATTTTATTTCTCCTGATAGGTGTGGCTGGACCTTTGGATAAATGGAGAGGAAGGATTGCAGATCTTCTCTGGTTTCTGAGGTTCTCCTACTGCCTCCCACCTCTGCCAGCACGGGAGAGGCTGAGAGATGGGTAAAGCATGGATTCTGCCTTTTAAAGAGAAGAGAGATGATGGTTTAGTTCCCTGGGACATCCATAGCACTGTCCTGCTGTGGCACCTCCAGACTACCTAGTGGTTCACATGGACCCTGTTTTGATTCTCTGGCTTTAAAGCAGTTATGCCACACATGACTGCATTTCCCTGAGTTCAAACCGACCTACTCACAGCAAACGTGTGCTATTAAAACAGAAAGCCACTTATGAATAATTAAGAGATTGGCCAGATGCCAACAGAAGAGGGGTGTAAATCAACTTGTCTCCACTGGCTTTAACAGAGCAAGACTGACAGACTCTGAGACAACCACTGGGCTGTCTAACTTCCTGATGAGCAGCCATCAGAAACCTGGGGCCTTCTTGCCAAAGTCTCTTTAAACAGCAAGGTTGTTTGGGAAGTCCTAAAGCTCCAAGAGGAAATACCCACTTCTCATCTCCTTCTGCTTATATGCAGCCTGCAGGCTGAAACCACAGTAGAGCAGAGAGGGGCCAGCATCCCTTTTACAGCCAAGCTTTCACTTCTAGACCTTTAGAGAGAAGGTGGGAAAACCTAGAGAAACAAGCGAGTAAGGATTAACACCCTGAATGCTGCCAAACAGCTCTTAGCACTAGCTCCAAGGGCAGCTCTTCCATGTGCCCCTCTCTCTTCACCTAGGACCACCAGTTCCTCCAGGGACACCTGTGTGGTATCCATCAAGATATGAGGGTACTGCTGCCTTGCTCTCCATCATCATCACCACAACACAAGCCAAAAGGGTGGATTCATCCCTACATGGCTCTCCTGGAACAGTGACAGGCAGTGGCACTAATCACTTCACCCAGGAGCACTGGTTTATCCTCTCTTTTCATGAATGACCACGCAGCTCTTTGAGATCCAAACTGCTCTCTATCATCACCACTGTATCCCAGAGCAAACCCTGGCCCACTGTTCAGTAACACAGTGCCCAGGGCATGCTGAGCCCAACTTCTTTTGCTCTTGTTCTGGTGTAAATCAGCAGCGACATTCTGAAGTCAAGGGAATTTAACTTTCCTATACACTGCCATCACAGTGCTGACGTCAGTGGAGCGGTCTCAGATTTATGCTGGTGTCATTGAGAAAGGAATTAGACCTAATTGATTTACACCACTGTACAACCGATGAGCAAGGGGAACTGAGGTTGCAGCACACAGTCCTGTCCAGGCACTGATGGAAGACAGGGCTCGCTACCCAAATAACAGCATGATCTGAAGAATCCTTATTTATTGTCTCCAAATGTGTGCGTGCACATAAGAAGGAGGTTTGGAAGATGGCAATTAAAATAAACAGCAGATCACTTATCCTAAACATCTGCCTTGTAAAAGCAGAAAATCAGATGTTGCCCTGGAACACGTACTATTTGCTGCTCCGAGTAACACAGAGGGAGCACAGCTCGCCTGACCTCCCCCAACATTTCCTCTGCCCTGAGACCCGAATTCCTCAGGGTTCACAAGTCACAACATAATATTCAAAACAGAAGTCATCTGAAGAAACCTCACAGCCTCTGTTCTCGACCAGTGCCCATTCACCTGTGGGAACCTTGGATTTGCTCACCAGACAACCACGACACGAGGGACAGACCACCCTGATGCCACAAAGCAAGGGATCCGCGGAGACAGGCCATGTGCATTCATCTTGCTAACTACGGAGCCAGCTGGATCACTAACTCACATTCCTTGTTTCAGTACAGCTCCAGAAGAGGTGGAAGACTAATGATGAAATCATTAACAACTAATGGTCATTAGTGACTTTTGGTCGTTAGTCATAATACATCCCAAGGCTCAAGGGCAGCCATTCTGCAGGGTGAAGATCTGCTGAGAAAGTGAAAATGACCTTCTCCATCAAAGGGAATGGACTACGGCCCACATCCTCACAGTGGGACTCTGAAATGCCCCCCTCAGGGACACTGCCCAAGGGCTCAAGGAAAGGATGGAAACCTTCCCGCCCTGGCCCCAGGCTACAGACTGGTAACAGATTGTCTTAGTGGCTTGCTTAGAGATTTTGCAAATCTTAGAAGATTTGCTTCACCTAATTGGAGACGGGTACACTGTGGAAATCTCTATCTGAGGAGGCAGCCATCCAGAGAAACGGGCTCCTCTAGAGCCCAGTCCTCAGAAAACATACCTCCCTGCAAGGCAGCTGAGCAGCTCTTCCCCTGAGCATCAAACAGAATTGGTGCAGCGAGGGCAGAGCCAAACTGGGTACCCCTCTATAGTCTTCCTGCACTCCCTGCAAACAGGACAGCCTGCCTGCCTGGCACTGCAGTCTCTGCATCTAAACGGGGGGCTTCCAACCTAGCAAAGACTGGCACAGACTGTCTAAAGGTTCTCCCCTCTTTCCTGCCTCTTCAGTCTCTCGCTGGAAACTCTTGCTATTTTATCATGCTTCAGCAACCTGTCATCTACCATTTGCCAACAATTCTTCCTATAATCGTTCACTAGCATATGTTTAAAATGCTGGGTGTAAAAGAATCCTAGGGTACAACAACTTGAAATGATCCATCAGTTGCTTCTTCACAGATCAAGGTAAAAGAAGAGTCAGTTAATACGTGATAAGAAGCTGAAGTGTAACACAAGGAACCCCAGAGTGTACCAGTTCCAGAGTTAGCCTACCTGATGACCATTATTACTTAGAAAAGAAGAAAACACACTCTTTCAGTTTTCTGTAAACCCAAACCCATGTTTTAGTGTATCCCTGTACTTTGTTGTACAAGGTGATGTTCTGGGTGATGCTACTTGTATTGCTGCAGGGCTCTGACACAGTGCTTTTCCTCCACGGAGTTCATCCGTGACTCCCAGGTACAAGTCACAGCCTCAGGAATGCCTGGGAGTGCCCCTGAACACGTCACAGTGCCTCCATCAGCTCAGGGGGACTATTTTTTCCCTGTCATTCTCCCCTGCAGCAGCATGTGCTTATTGTATACTCCTTGCCCATGAGCTCTCCAGTGGGACAGGGGTCCAGCACCAATACAACAAAGCCAAACGTTGACACAGTCACTGTCAGTTCTTAGCCCATGTCCAGCTTGCTCCCACCAGCCAGGCACCACCTATTGTTTGCTCTATCAAACTTCCCTGAAGGGCAGCTGAAGAACACAGATCCCCCATCGCTAGGATATCACTTGAATCTGCCAGGGTCTTGGTGAAGATCACGGGCTCTTAAACTGATGCAGATGGAAGTCCCATCACTAAATCCCAAACCTGGACCTTCATTTACTTTGCAGAGAAATAATGTCCTCATCAAATTCTAGGTTTGAAGGACTTCTTTTTTTCCTGGCAATGGATCATCAAAGTAACTCTGGAAAGTAGCCAGACTGCAAACAGCTGCGAAGCAACAAGCTTTTAAAAGCTGTGTTATCTTATTTCTCTCTGGTTTGCTTGCCCCAGCTTTTCTGAGGGGGTTGGTTGGTTGTTTCTTTTTAATTTTGGGGAAGTGGGAAGGACGCTCTTTGCTTTGCTTTTTTAAAATCATTGAACAGATTGAAGGTGGTCCCCAACAGAGCAACAATTCTCTTTGAAACTATTAAACCGAACTGTAAAATCCTGCAATTCCCCAGCAGAAGCTCTTGTCAGAAAGCTGGACATCTCATATAATGATTTTGGGGGTTTTATGGGTTTTGGCAAATTATTTTCCTCCCTGTGTGTGGTGGGTTGACCCTGGCTGGATGCCAGGTGCCCCCAAAGCCACTCTATCACTCCCCTCCTCAGCTGGATAGGGAAGAGAAAATATAACGAAAGGCTCGTGGGTCAACGTAAGGACAGGGAGATCACTCACCAAGTACCATCATGGGCAAACCAGACTCAACTTGGGGAATTAGTTTAATTTATTACCAATCAAATTAGAGTAGGGTAATGAGAAAGAAAAACTAAACCTTAAAACACCTTCCCCCCACCTCTCCTTCTTCCCAGGCTTAACTTCACTCCCCGTTTCTCCACCTCCTCCCCATGAGTGGTGCAGGGGGGTGGAGAATGGGGGCTGTGGTCAGTTCATCACACATTGTCTCTGCTTTATCTCCTCCTCATGGGAAGGACTCCCTGACACTCTTCTCCTGGTCCAGCATGGGGTCCCTCCCATGGAAGACAGTCCTCTGCTAACTTCTCCAATGTGAATCTTTCCCACAGGCTGCAGTTCATGAACTGCTCCAGCATGGGACCTTTCCAGGGAGTGTAGTCCTTCAGGAACAAACTGCTCCAGTGTGGGTCCACCACGGGGGGCCAGCAAACCTGCTCTAGCATGGGATCCTCTCTCCAGGGGTCCCCAGACCTCCCATGGGGTCCCAGCCTCCTTTGGGCATCCACCTGTTCCAGTGTGGAATCCTCCCCAGGCTGCAGGTGGGTATGTGCTCCACCAGTAACTTCCATGGGCTGCAGGGGGACAGCCTGCCTCACCATGGTCTTCACCACAGGCTGCAGGGAAATCTCTGCTCCAGTGCCTGGAGCACCTTCTCCCCCTCCTCTTCAGTGACCTTGCTGCCTGCAGCGTTGCTCCTCTCTCATATTCTCACTCCTCTCTCCAGCTGGCTGGCACAGGTTTTTTCCCCCCTTCTTAAATAGGTTATCCCAGAGGTGCTGCCACCATCACTGATGGGCTCAGCCTAGACCAGCAGCGGGTCTGTCATGGAGCCAGCTGGCATTGGCTCTACTGGACATGACAGAAGCTTCTAGCAGCTTCTTACAGAAGCCACCTCTGTAGCCCCTCCCTGCCACCAAAACCTTGCCACGCAAACCCAATACACTGTGATATCCTGACAGCAGTGCCACGTGCTAGGACATGTGCTGCTACTGTGCTCTCAACTCCTTGCAGCTGATGGGCTTCACTCAAAGGTTCCAACTGTGACTGTCCAGGCAAGGGGGAGGACTGTAGGAAGGGAAGATACTTTGAGGCTTACTCTGAAACATGAGCTATAGTATGTACACACGATGGAAATGTAGAATACCCTTTATGTGGGATCTCACTATGCTCTTGAGGTACAGAAACACCATTTCATGACTACATGAAAAACCACATCCTTTTGATACTTTGCAAACGTGAAATTATGACAGAGATAAGCGTGCTGCTATAACTGGAACCCTTTTGTGCCAGATAACGCAGGCAGTGCTTCGGACTTGGTTTGTGGCACACTGTAATTTCCATTCCTTGGTGTGATGCCAACATCGTGTAAACTTGTCTTTAAGCCAGGCTTACACCCAGTTTCCTGTGTGGTTGTTTTAATTAATACAGAGTTAAACACAAACTAAATGAGTGAGCAATAAGCAGAACGTCCTTCTCCCTGTAGGAACAGCAGAATACCCAAACAGAACCCGCGTTCCACCAGCCTCTGTACTCCACACTCCTGAAGGGAGGTGCTGAGAGGGGCTTTCAGCAAGGGAGCAGGATCCACAGGGGATGTCCTCTGTGCAGCTCTGTGGCCGCCTCGCTCGCAGGCGCCGTTCCCATGCAGAGCTCCAGTGCGGATGATCTCTGATCCCAAGGGCACGAGTGGAACGGCCTCGGATGTGGGAAATGCTTTACAACCAAGTCCCTTATCCTCAGGCAGCCTACGAACCCCGTGCTAGCCCCAGGGGCTAGGCAGAGTGCAGGGAGGCTGAACGGGACACTTCCACCAGACGCACGTTGCCGTGCCCCGCTCCACGCGCTGGGAGCTGGTGGCTGCTGGGGAGCCTGGGGGAGCCTCGCCAGGGAAGGACACGGGTGGTTTGTGTCCATCACCCTCTGATGCTCCTGACACCCAGCCTGCCTCTGTGCCGCTCTTCTTCCTCGATGAAAGCCAGAGTGTGATGTGCATTGGGCACTGACCCCACATGATGCCAGAAAGGGTCTGAATCGAGGCCAGATGGAGGAAATGGCCCTTGTGACAATCCCTGAGAAGGAAGGAGGTGCTCCTGCTTGCAGCCCCCATTGCTGCGGGGTGCAGCCGGTGCTGCTGTCAGAGCGTGGTCCCAGCCGTGGCCAAAAGGAAGGGAAGACATTTGCCTGTTTCCATCAGCACAAAAGTATTTCCCTCATTTTCAAAATGGTGCATTTCATCTGCTGATCTCAAAGCAGTTGGGGAAGAAGCATTATCTCTTCCACCCAGCAGATAAGGGGTTAGGATCTGACCGAGTTCGCTTACCAAGCCAGAGCCATTAGTGATATAAGTCTGGTTTCCAACTCTCCAATCTTCAGCCAACTCTCTGCGCAGCTCTGACATCCCCTGATCCATGGGTGGGCTCACATCGATGTCAGTTTATGACTAACATGACTAATGAGGTAGTGCAGGTACCAGTTTAGACTCAGACACAGTGGATGCCATTTCACCCACAAGGAAAACTCTCTATTTGAATAAATCCCTTCCTTTCCCTTAGAAGAATTTATTCTCCAAAACTGTGTATTATCCACCTGCTTGACTTCTTGGCATTGGGATGTGGCAGAGAGGACAAGTGACAGGGCAGCAGCTGCCTGTGAGAGTTGGTTATGGGAGAAATTTACTTCTTGTGGTTTCAAATCTCTCCATTGTGTTCCACAGACTTGTATTTGGTGAGAGGATGCAAGCCAGGGCACGGCTCAAAAGCAGCTGTTCCTAAATGTGATGTATTTTTAAGCATCACCACGTCTGGAAGGAAGGAGGAAGAAGTCACCAGTTTCTGTTCTGCTCCCGTCCTTCTGCTGGAGGGGGAACTGCACCCAGAGATGTGGAAATATCTTAGGGGCTGCCTAGGACAGACTGGGTTTGTTCAGGGGCTCAGGCTGCCTTCTAGCCAGGTTGCAGTGGGTGCACAGGGCTAAAGGGAAACTTCTCTGATGAATGGGAATCAAAGAAGAAAGAGGAACTGATGAGATGTTAATGCTGCGGCGGAGCAGGAAGAGCTCTCTCTTCTCAGGAGTGGTTACAGGACTCATAAAGGTCAGGGTTTCTTTTTTAGAGCCTTAAATTTTGACAGCATTTGACCTGGCAAGATACTGCTGCTGCCACTGGGAAGTAAGAGATATGCTGGCGCCTCTTGGGATAGTCCAGGGCAGCTTGAAAACTTGACACTGCCATGAACATTACAGTTCAGAAGAGAGCAGGCAAAGAGAACAGGAGAAAGCAAATGAGAGATGGAGTAGAAAGAGAAGCGACAGGTTGTTGAGGTTTTCTTAAGGCAGACTTTGGGGGCCCATAGGGTTTGCTAACGCCTGGGTAAAGGCAGTTACGTAAGTGTCGGTGATTCAGCACAAAGAAACCATCTGGAGACACGAGTCCTTCCCCTCCGGTGGCAGCAACAACTCTGACTAACAGAGTAGGTAAATAACACAAAAGCTGTATAAAGAGCACGGCCATCCCCGTCACAGCCCTTTCTCCACAGCCATGCTGCGCAGGACGCGTGTGGCTCTCAGGGAGCTGGAGGTGGCAATAACCCTCCCTTAGCTGGCACCCTTCCCGCATGCATCCCTAACCTGCTCAGAGCACAGCATAAAGCAGCTCTCCCCTATGCTGGGTGTTCTCAGCCTGTTTTCTCCACAGCAGCAGTTTCCTAAGGCTAAAGAAAGGCTGGAGACTCCTGAGCAGCAATGCGAGCGGCCAGCTCTTGTCCAGCCACGGAGCGACCAGGCATCAGAAAAGGATGCGAATGTGGCAGGGCCGTGCAGAGTCACGGAGCACAGCCCTGACAGCGGACGTGAGGCGGGTGGGTCCCACCTAAGAACAAGTGGAAAAGTCCTATTTTCAAGACTGAACAGCGTGTTCTGCCCCTCAGACATTCTCCCTGTAGACTGTTTCTGAACCGCCCACGTGCATGGCTTCAGTGCAGAGCATCCATCGGCGCTCCCTCCCGTCCCCTCCTCGTGGGACTTCATCTAATAACGAACGTCTTTTCACCTCCCACAAAAGCAACCTGGAAGCAAACACATTCATTTCACCCTGTGTGTGCTGGAGTCACACAAGCAGCTCGAAGGAGAGTCTGAGTGGCAATTATCTGCAATCACGGTTATGTCATCGGTGTTTGGAGGACACTGCTCTTGGGAAATCCTGCGGCTCTATCGTCCCATTAAATCAGTAACAACCGTATTAGGAACACATAACTGTGTGGGCAGGAGGAGAGATGGGGCCCTAGCTGGCCTTTATTTCTCTCTTGTGCGACAAACCTCCAGTAACTTTTTCAAAAGCAGCTCTGGAGCTGAAGTCTCCTTTTCAAATTCGCCTTGGATAACCGTTCACTCAGCAGTAGATATTGCTTGATGAGAATAGGTCCGACTCTTTTTCCCTTACCCTGATCACTCACTTCAAAGGGTGGAGCACAGAGATTTGTGCCAGGGCTGATAGATACTCCCAGGGCTAAACCTATGTGGGAAATTCTCAGCCTCACGACGGCCAAGTTCACACTACGCTTTGGTTTCCTTCATCAAAGCAGTGACAGCCGCCCGAACAGCGGCTGGCTCGCCGAGATGCTGCTCACGACCGATGGTATCGCAGGCAGACACAACACGGCCCCGCAGCAGGCACTGCCCCAGTTCTGCAGTGCAAACAGCATGAAGGCAATGGCCAGGAATCCATGGGTGGAGTGGGCATCACACCTGGGTAAACACAACTGCAGCAAGAAGGCCTGTTTTCCCAGAGCCCGGCTTCTAGCTGCTGATTGCTCCACAGCAGCCCTCAGGGGCTTTTCTGCTTTGCTCTCTGGCAAGCACCTTCTTCAGTGACTGAGTAAATGGTTGGCATCTGCCAAAGAGGTATAAAAAGCCTTCCCTGTGAGGTGGAGCTCAGCTTGTTGATGATCTCATGGTTTCAGTCGTGGTGATGACCTGCTGCACTTGATGGATGCACCCCTTCCTCCTGTGCCACTGCCCTTGTCTTCCTTCATCAGCACCTACTTCTGTCTTCAGCTGAGTTTTCAGCCAGGGAGGCTGGGATCACCTAACCCCTCCTTCCCAGTGCAAACCTCAGCTGCACGCAATGCAACAACAACCTGTCCTCCCGGCCCCCAGAAAGGAGGCTGGAAGTGAGACAACCCTTGCAGACGTTAATCAAAGGAGAGGAAAAGCCCAGCAAAACCTCTCCAGGAACACGCAGGAAGGGCCAAATCCCACCTCACAGCACCACGACCTGGTATCGATCGATGGCAGGCTGTGAAGCCCAGCTGTAACCTGAACCTCCATTTAAAAAAGGATGGTCCTTCTGCAGGAAGGACAGCCCAGGGATTTATGAGAGGTTCAAGCAACTCATCTACAGTCCTCTAACGATCTGACATGGAAGGGCTTTCAATTTTATTATATTTTAAATCAGTTACATAATTATGATGAAATCTGAAGGCCTCCAGGTTCTTATTGCAGAGTGACCAACAGCTATGTAACGTGGTCTGATCCCTCCATGTTTGACCCTGCGCCTGCTGCGGTGGTGAGAGGACAGAGCAGCATTCAGGATCACAGGAGTTCCAACCGAGCGATAAAATGGCCCGTAAAGAACCCGTGATGGGCAATGAAAGAGTGGTTTCTGTGGCACGGAAATCCATCCCAAGGGAGTCCGTGTGGAATTGTAACTCAGCTTTTCATAAATTACTGGAAGTCAAATGTTAACAACTTCCATGTAAGGAAGATAAAGGATGGAGAGGGTGAGATGCACACTTCTATGCAGCTCTGTTATTATTGTCGCCACAAAAACCAGTCCAGCCAGCCTTTTCATCACCCAGCATCACCCTTCCACTTCTCTGTCCCAATTTGCGTTGATGATCGTGATGCCACTGCCTCCTTAGCCTGGCTTCTTGTGTCACCAGCAGAGGGATGCAGCATCCCTGAGTGAATGACGGAAGAAGCATGGGGGAAGGTAGAAAGTTCTCTGCAAATGCTTTTTGTCATCAGGAAGGAAGGCAATTTACCACGTACTTAGGGCTAACGAAAACGGGAAGGTTTTGCAGGGCATGCAGTGGCTTTTAGATTAGGCAGGATGACTACAGAGTAACTGATAAATGTAACACAGAATGTCTTTCTGCTACTAGGCAAGGGTTGCCCTCTTGGCACAAAGGGTTGCATCTTATATTGCAGTGATCTAGCCCCAGGCTCTCCCCCTCTCAGTGGTGAAGCCTCATGACCTAAGTGGCAGCTGTCACGCAGACAACCTCGCAGCACCATAGGTAAACTCTGGCAAAGCGACAAAAGGGTTTAATCGTTAAGTGAAACTGCATCAGGCTGAGGTTCAGATTCCTGCTGCAGAAGCCAAGAACTGACAGTATCTGGCAGTTATGAGGCACCTTCCCCCCAACTCGCGGAGGGCGCTGGCAGAGACCCTGCCCTGCCAGGCACCGCGTGCCCGGCGGGCTCCGTTTTGCCAGCAAGCGCGCCGAGGCACCGAGATATGAGATGAGTCACGGCAGCGGAGCGCAGGCCTCGGCGATCTCAGTTTCTAATCTGGGTCCTGCATCGTAGATGTTTGTCACCACAGAACAGGGTGATATTTTCAGGCTGTGTTTCTTCCCGCGACTCAACAAGCACGTCTCATAAAAGCCCTTGTGCTTCAGAGAGGATTGAGGTCTGGGGGAATTACGTACAAAGCCTGAACAAACATTTTGGCACTACTGAGTCACATGGGTTTCAGAAACAGCACGATCTCTCCCCAGCAGCAGTGTAACCCAGACTGCTTTTCAGGGATGGCTACAGGCACTGGAGACTGGGGGCATCTCCATGTTACTCCAAGGGCACCTTGCACAGCAGGACAATTCCAGCCTGGATCTGGACCACGGATAGGTTTACACCCCTAATATGGACAGGGTCCTGCCCAGGTCCTGGTCCTGCTGTGCTCCCACCTCCCCACAGGAGGCCTGACTGTTCCTGGGGCAGCTGCGGGCCCCTCCGCACGTCCTCTGGGGCTGCTCCTGACAAAACCCTCTCAGCAAAGCGGCCCTGGTGCCAGCCACACCGCCCGTGTCACCGCAGGCACTGGAAATAGCATGGCTGCAGCAAGGCAGCCCCTTCTCTGCGCTGACAAGTGTGCACCATGGACATATCAGGAGAGGTGAGCAATGCTGCCCTGTCCCTTCCAAGCCACAGCTGCTGGACGGCACGTCTTGCATTGCGGAGACACCCCAAGATAGTAAATAAAAAGCAAACTAAGCGCAGCAAAACTTCTGGGAGTGAGGCTGATGCCAAAGCCCAAACAGCATCCCTGGTGTCCCCCAGGTACCCAACACTTTCCCATGGCTTTGCTCCCAGGAAAACCCCATCTGCCTCTCCCTCTCATCACCAAGGCCATGGCCACACCAGGGCAGGGAGACGCTGTCCTGAGTTGTCTCCATACCTGTCAGACAAGCCCACTGCAAAGGCACACACGCCTGTGACAGCAGCGCCTGCTCCGCACCCTCCCGAACAGTGGCTTGGCAGGCAGCAGAGCCTCCTCCGAGAAGGAAGCGAGCCTGATCCTCATTTTAGAGGAAATCATCGCTCTACACAAAGCTTCAACAACTCGGGAAGGAACCTGGGGGCCAAGGGGAAATCATGAAATATTGCTTTATATAATCCTGCCCTGAGCCAAGGATTGGAAGGGGACTTTCCAAATGTGGTTTGGCTTGGTGTCTTTGAGACGGAAGAGGAAAATGATGCTTCAGGAAAGAACCTGGTTGTAGCTCAAATGCCCCATCTCCAGAAGAGGAGGGTTGGAAAATAAGGAAAATAAAGATGGTGTATTAAGTTATGAACATTGGCTGTTTTCACCTGTTGTCCATCACTGGACACCTCCATCTACAGGTGGAGGCTCCTAACAGAAAACACATTAAAAATGCTTCATTTAAGCCACCTTTTAATTCTTTCAGCACTCATGGACATCAGAAGTTAAAATCCTGAGCCAGAGAACAAGCAGGCACTACCCAAGCATGTCTGCCCCAGTTTCCAAATAAAGATGCTCCTTTCTCCAGCTATGGCTTTTATTCAAAAATCAATGCATTCGGCAGGGACTCTTTCTTGGCTGTTTGATTGGTGGCACTTTGGGGGCTGCTCACAAGCAGTTTATCCCATCCATCGGAGCTCTTTCTTAAAAAAATGCCAGGACAGATTACCACACTTTTCACTTGACTCCAGCAGAAGTCTGATGGGAACCTCTAGACAGTTTTGCCATGAAATAACTTGACCCTGAGCTCCTGGGTGCCACATGAAGCCCTGTGAGCTTCCTACACAGCATACAGTGTTGTGCAGGTGCCACGGTGCCTTACTCTGAGACCTCCAGAGGTTTTCTGTCCCTGCCACCCTGAGCAGAGCTGAAGAGCCACAGCAGGCTCCTGCAGACAGCTCTTTGCTCCGGCTGCATGGCTGAAACTGGGTCTGTCCCCTTTCCACCAGAGCACCTGCTTGGATTGAAGAAACACCTTCCCGATATGTCAGGAGAGTTTTGAGAGACATTTCACCACCAGCAAAGACTGCTTCTGTGCTCAGAGGTTCAACGCTCGGATGCAGTGGTCAAAGCTAATTGCCAGCACAGGAAAAGTAATGTATTCTGGTCCTCCTGCCATGCAGGCTTCCACGTAGGTATCGTGCTGGCAAAACACAGCACTTGTACCAAGATTTCCCTATGTGGCCACTGTTTGGACCAGCAGCTGCCATCTCCTGGCTCCCCACCTCCCACTCCACGTGAGCTCCTGTGCTGATCACAGCAGTGAGTGTGATGTGCAGCTCTCTGCTCACAGCCAGGGCAGCTCTGCCAGCACAGGTCCTGGGGGGCCTCCTGAAGAGATAGAAGGGAAAGTCTTGGCAGAGGTCAGAGGCAGCTCAGGACAGGGGAGAGGAGAGGATGAAAGGTTTCAAAGCTGGGAGCAGCCACAGGCTCCATGATGATGCTGGGCACCATTACCGTGGTTTAGCTGTGGAGCTGGGAAATCCTGAGGGCTGCAGGGCAGAGCCAGAGTGCAGAGGCACAGACTCTGTGTTCACAGCTCACCAAGGAGACACAAAGCAAGGCCATGGCTACACAGGCTGATTTCATGTCAACTTTCTTCATGTGCTTGATTCACACAAAACCAAAGCAGTTAAAAGAACAGTGAGGTCCTGAATGCATCTGCTGCTGTTTGCCTTAGAAAGTCACCTTCTCTCTCTCCATCACCCACATCCACACACCAACACACACAGCTTGTCCCAATGCTGGGTTAGGTAACCCAGGGTCAGCTTTAGGCCACCTCATAACTATCATGACATTTGCACTGGCTGGAAGGGGAAACAGGATAGAGAAATACTGTAATCAAGACTGAAATGCCCACTGCAGAGAGGGACACCTCCATCCACAACCAAGGCACAGGACAGCCTGATCCTGTGGGTGATGCTGGAATGAGGAGCACAGCACCAGGGACATCTGTGCTCCATCGGTGAGGGGACATCCCCACAGTGCAGGACTGCCTGGCAGTGCCCATCAGTCAAGATGTGCCATTTTTCCTACACTGAAGGAAAATAAACACTGCAGACAGAAACAATCCATCTCTTTATGGAGCATCTCAGGTTCGTAGTATAAGTTTCCTCCCACGACAGCTTTTCTTCCTACTCCAGCAGTGTGAAGGAGCCATAAAGTCGCTGTAAGGAGCCTGCTGAAAGTTTTGGCTGGCAGGAGAGAATACCTGAGCAGCTCAGCATGGGTGTGACACGTCCTCTGCCTTCTCCAGTGTCAGGCTAGGGCTGGACGTTACTAGGGATGGGCTTGATACTGCTATCTTGTGAGTCCTAGCCCTGAGACTGGCAGAGTGAAAAGGTGACATCCAGATTGAACACCTAGGGCCAGGATTTGTTGGATTTGTGAAGGATTGGTTGTCTCCTTGTCTCCAGTGGGAACCCCTTCCACATCCCTTCATTAGGTCTGAATGCCCTGTCCCAGCTGATTTACCCAGGCATCAGTAGGGACAGGTCTCTGCTCGCTAGCAGAATTCAAACACCTAACTTGGGCCACTGAAATCTTTACTTGTTTGCAGATGCAGAGAGCTTTCCCTTGCATACCAGTTGCTTGCAGTGAGCCAGCTCTTCTTCAGCATCTCCCATTCCCAGGAGAAACTAAACCCTGCCCAAGCCACTGGTAGCAAGGGGAAGGAGCAGACCACCTTCTCTCTGAAATGCTCAGCTAAGGCAGTGCTCAAACACTTCCCTTTACCTCTCTCTAGTCCTCTTGGTGAATCTGGTGCTTGTCTGACTCACATGGAAAGATTCCAGCTCCAGTTTGTCACCGGTTCCCCAGTGTGGTCCTGCTGCACGGCCACCTGGCTCAGCCCAGTGAGGTCTGCAGCCACCTGGCACAGTGTGCCCTCACTGCGCTCATGGATTGAGTGATTTGGGTTTAAACATAGCCCCACTGCCCTGTGCCAAGACCTGCCCCATCGCCTGCCTGCTCCCTGCCCTGGTCTTCTTCCTGAAGTGCTGGCTTGCAAGGCCAGGGCTTCCAGAACTGGCTCTGCCAGGCAGGAGAGAAGAGTAATGATTTGAGACAAAAATATTTGATGTCATCCACAGGTAAAAGCAGAATGTTTTAATTTGTTTGGGGTTGTTTTTTCCCTGCTCTTCCTGAAACTGGAACCTCACTGCAGGTGGTAGCACGGCACAAGGCAGAGGAGACCATCTTTAAAAATAAAACAACACTCATCTTCCTTGCTCTGGGAACACAAATTAGGCTGGCTGCTTGCCTTGGACAACTCTCCCGATGCCGGGAAGAAACTGTGCACTGCTGGCCATGCTCTTTCACCCACGGCTCCCCGGCGTTCTGTGTCATTAAGAAACTGTCCCCTCTCCCTTCATCCTGCTGCCTTCCTCCTGCCAGATCTGCTAAATCAAACTCACACTGGCTGAAAGCAGACAAGGAACTACTAATGTAGGAGGGAAGAGGCACCAGTCAGGCTGCCCGTGCTGAAATGCAGATCCTGCTGTCATGGCTTTTTCCAGCCCTGTTTCTTCTCTTTCTGCAATCCCTTTCCAGCCTCTTCCTCCTCTTCCACATGGGATCCAGCCTCTTGCTTACACCTTGAGTTTCCTGCTGGTGATTGAGTCATCATCCCTCCTAGGGCCCTTTTCTCATATCCATTTGTTATCGTTGTCATCTTTTTGTACTCTCCTAGGGCTACATTTCATTTTACCACTGTTCTTCAGTTGCCTCCATCTCTTCCTTCAACCATTCTCCTTCGAGTCCTTCTCTTTCCCCTTTTCATCACCAGTCTGTACTGGATTTATGGCTTTATCGGCAGGGTTGATGGAAGCCTCCTTACAGACACAGGCAATGAGTAAACTGCATTGTACAAACTTATGCTAAAAAAGTTGTCCCTGTCCAAACAGTTTTATCATAACTTTTTCCGCTCCTGACTTTTGTGTGTTAGCAAGAATTCTTAGGCAGAAAAAGAAAATCTCTCTGAAATTGCCCTGAGTTTATTATAAGCCTTTGTCTTGCTTTATCATATCAGAAAGGAAGATCCCCAAAGCTCTGCCATCTTAACTGCAGCCAACTGAAATCCTGTCCTGCAGCCAAACAGGTGAGTCCAAGCGTGCTGCTCGGCAGTGGCTTGCCCCCAGCATGGAGGGTTGGACAGAGTCAGCCCAGCCTGAGACCAAACCCAATGCAATGCCAGCACCCCTTCTCGGGGCACTCTAAGGGCCAGGGGGGACACTGCAGATGGGCAGGGAGATCTCACCATGCCCCTGCTAGCACTTCTGTAAAGCCCCATGCTTCACATCAGACCAACAGTCCTTTCCCCCTGCCTCTAGTTAATTTCTGTATCTTCGGGCCAACATCCACAACTCATGCCTAGAAATCACAGCACCCTCAGCCCTGCTGCCACCAGCTCTGGCTCCCAGGCCAATCACACCAGGGCTCTGCACCCTGACCTTTCCTTTCTGGGAACAGCACACACCCCTCGCCTCCCACCGCTTGACTCTGCCCTGCTGCCAAGCGAGGGGCAGCCCAGGGGAGCAGCCCGGCACCCTACCCCTCTCCCTGTCCCCCCAGCCCTGCCAGCCCGGCCTGGTGGCAGCCACTGTGTCATCACCTTCCCCAACTGTCCCTTACACTCCGCTAGCAAATGTCAGCTGGGCCCTGCGAGGAGGGGCTGGGACTGCAGGAGGCACAGCCTGTACATCGCTTCGCTGACGGAGATGTTCATTCAAGGCTGGATCACTCTCCTGAAGGGGTTTCCATGCTATAAATAGGTACTCTGAGGGATCCCCTTTTAAGAAGGGTCTTTCTCGACAGCAGGGAGCCCTGAAGGGACAGGGAACCACAGGGACAGCTTTTAAACGAGCTATGCAGTTACTGAGGAATAGCCTCCTTGTTCTGAGTCACAAAATATCTTTCTGTGATTCTGCTCTCCCTCTTTCCTCCCATGGATGTCCCCCCTTTGTCTCGGCTTCTGTGCCGAAGTGACAGGAATCAACTCCAATAGCTGTGGATTGTGCCCCCAGCACAGTGCCTTCCCCGCTTCGCTGTCTGGAGCTGTGTATGCCCGGGCTCTGTGTCTCTGTTCGTACATCTCAGATGGTGACAGCAGGACCTCAAGGTTTTGGTGGGACTTCCCTTCATTGTCTCCACCAGCGCTGATGTTGCTCAGCTCTCTATCTCCCATGGCAGAGGGCGTGACATCTCTGTTGTACAAAGCCCTGGCAAGTTCACAAATGACTCCACTTTCTTGAGGAGGAGGGGTGTCTCTGAGCCACAGCACTTCAAAGGGAAGGTCCTGCTGAAAGGCAGGCCCCTACCAGCACTCACTGCAACACAAAGCAAAACGTTCTCCAGGGTAAGACACTGCTCTGATGTGTATGCTAGAAAAAGTTGTCATGCTGACTAACACCTACTCCTCCAGCCACCCATGAAAGCATCTCTTTCCCAGCCCCATTCCACACCAAAGATCTCCGCCATCAGAACACTGACCATGTTACATACAGGTGCTCTAGATCGTGCAAAGCATGGAGTGACTCCCTGTCATGACTGACTTCATGAGTTCCATCTTACAGCACTGCATCTGGCACACAACCCAGCTCAGCAAGAGCACAGGAACAGAGTAACATACATCCCCATAGAAAATCTGTGACCCGAAGGTCTACAGCACAGACACCTTTCATATACAGCAAGCTAAGTGGAAAGAGGTCCTGCTTGAACTGGGCTAACTTCCACAGAGCCTAGCAAGGCACCTGGCAAGGCGCATGGGCAGGAAAGGCACTGCAGGACCCAGCACAGCAAATCCACCTGGGAGAGGATCCTAAAACCCAGCCTAGAAAGTCAACATCTCTCCATATCAAATTGCCAGGATGCTACGAGGGTGTTTCTCATCTGAGCACAGGCGAACTGTTTCTTTCTCTCTTCTTTTGCTACAAAGCTGTTTGTTCAGCCCCTCGCACTCAGAAGTCCTGACCTCCAGTTTCTGAGCCACACTTGACTCTGTAAAGCAGTCCCATGCTCATCCAGACTCAGGCAGGGTATCACAGTTAGTATCTGGGTTACAACGTGGTACAACAAAAGGCCTACAGTCAAGGCTGATAGGGATTTATCTCAGCATCGTTCTCTTGTGTGGGGTTGGCCACTGTGCTGTCACATTTCCTCTTTGAAACCACCAGCAGCAATCATTTTCATGAGGCACAGACCTTGGACAAAATAACAGTATATGCCTGATCCCACCCCTTCCCAAGCAGGACAGCCAGCTGAGGTGAATGGCATGTAAGAAAACATCTGAACAGTGAGAACAGATTCCCCTGTGAACAGGTACCTACGCAGCTTCTCCAGCCTGCTCCCCTGCACAGAGATACATTCAGCCTTCTACTGCCTCTGCTATGCACAGACACGCTTCCTTTCTCTACCAAGTGTGTATCAGAAAATCAGCATATCTCCACTGAGCTGTTTGCTTCCAGGGACAGGCATCGAGAAGCTTATCTAGGGCTTCTGCTCCGGGTTTTCTCAGGAAAATGCCATGAATTTCCAGACACGAGTGCAATACAACAGGATGGAATTTTTCAGGCTCTGGAGCAGGAATCCTGCAACCCCGTGGATATTTTCCACTGTTTTTTGAATGTTTCTTCAAGGCTGCCTGAGGAGTTTGCTGTCCACATGCTGCAGCCCATGGGACCACCAGCCACCAGCCACTAAGGAGTGTAATGTCCCGACAGACACTCACTGTGGTAGGCACCACTTGATCTGATGCCAGTGGGCTTGGCAGGCAGGAAGAAAGTGTGGCTTTGGCGGTGGTAACAAATGTTTCAGCAGCATGGCTCTTGCTTGGGCTAGGGATGAACAAGCATTTCCTTGAGACAGAGAGAAAAAAAAAGATTAAGGATGGATTTTTCACACTCGCATACACTTAAGAGGAAAAAAATATTTACATGAGGGAGAAAGGACTTGGCAAGGGATTCCCAGAGGCCATTAGCTGTTTATGCATTTCTCGGGACTAGGCTGAGAGCTCAGAGCTGGCGGAGCCTGAACCCCGCCAAGCCAGCGAGGAGGTGGTGCAAGCAGGGAGCTGTGTCCAGACTGTCTCTAGGGCTGGTAAGAGATCCTCTCGACACTGCTCCTGTTGCCTACACCTGCAATGAAGTCATGTCTTTGAGACTGCAGGTAGCTTTGGCAGCAGCTGCTATGGTTTCCTAATGCCTTTCCTTTGACACTGCTGGAGGACCAAAGCCAGGAAGGGCTGCTGGAAGCCTCAGGGCAATCACCAAACTATTGGGAAGCAAGGACTGGGCTCTAAGCATCTCTTAGGACCAAGCACCTTTCCAGGCTGTGAAATGATCTCTGCTCTGAATATCCTGTTTGAAGGGAGAATGGGGGAAGCTGGATGGCAGCTGAAGCTTCCCCCACAGATGCTGAAGGTCTGACTGATTCATTTTTCAGAACCCCTGCAGTCAGCAGCAGCTTGTATTTCTAGCTGGGGCTGTCTATCCCTTGAAAGCACAAAGTAATAATAATTTGGGCATCTGCTGTGATTTGGAAATGCCTGGTGTAATCCCTCCCCGTCCAAGCTGCACAACAACTCCCTGCTGTTGTTTCTGGAAGGAGAAGCCTCAAAACGTGCAGGGCACACACTGGCCTCTGCTGCCAAGACTTTCATCATGGTCTTAAGTGGCATAAAGAACTCAAAATACTTAACATTGCAACATGCTGGGCTGGGATCCTACTTTACGTTAACCGTGCTCTTTCTTCACCACCACCTGAAGCAATAAGAGCACCAGGACAACAGGGCTGGGCAACAGGTAACAGACAACATGCCAGGACACTAAGATACTTTTCCAAAGACGTCTCCCTAGAAGCTTTTCCAGTCCTAATTAGGAGTTACAACAAGCCAGGACAGACAGCAGTGACCTACCACAATGTGCTCCTGTCACCCCTGTTCCTGCAGGGCAATTCATCCCATTACCTCCACTTCCAGACCATGCTCCAAAACAGCACAGCTGGAGAAGCTGCAGCATGGGACAAAGGAGCCCTGCCAAGGTGTGTGGTGCTCATCCTGGGCACGGTAAGACCTTGCTCAGACAGTCAAGAGGGAACCAAGCCATCATTCTCTCCTATGGCAATGCCAACACTGGGGCTCACTTCTGGGCCGGAGCAGAGACAGCACCGGGCTCCACAGACAAGCCCTGAATACAGTTTGCAGTGTTTCCCATTTCCCATCCCAACAGTCCCTGCACTGGACATTTGTGTTTCTGTCCAGTCCCAGGGAACACTGGCACTGGTGACCAGCAACAGAGGATTAAAGCCCCCAGCTGTACTGGCCCATGCTTCTGCAGCAGCCCTGCTCTGCCAGGCGAGCGCAGGACCCACCCGAGACTGCCACTGCTGGAAGCCCAAAGAGGCAGGTTTAAAAACCTGCTTTGTGAACCCTGCCACACGAGGTGAAAACCAGAGAAGTTGTTTTACAGCAAGGTACTGAGCACTCAACTTCCTCGCTGTTTCCAGGGCTCAAAGCAATTGGATAAATTAATGAAATGTCATCTGCTGGAGGAGGCTGCCCGGGCCAGCTCCCCAGCACCGGGCTGCTCAGGTGCTGGGTGTTTTTAGTGAGCACTGAAGGATTCACTGGAAGAGCCTTGGCAAGCACGGGGGAAGTACAGCCAGCGAAAGAGCGCTAAGCAAGGACACTTGGCTACAAGTATACCACAAATACTCTTTATTTAAACACAGTGACAATCAATAGGGCCTGTGATAAATACCCACATTTCTGAACACAGCCATCGCCATCTATGTATCTATCTAGCACAACTAACCACCTTTCCATTTCCTTCTTTATATACAGATCTATGTATAGCTGCGTATAGATAACAGACCTATATACACACACATACATATATATCTAAATATATATGCACTTAAAATGACCTTACCAAGGACAGTAAACAAGTAAATATTTCCCAATCCACTCTCACTGGCATTGGCAATACTGCACAGACATTTGCCTGCCTGCTCCTGCTCTTGTCGGGGTGAGAAAACAGGAGAAAAACTGGAATTGCATGCACAGAGACGTAGCAAAGCCACTTTTTCATGATCGAGAATATTTATAAAGGTTCAATGCCCCCTGAAAGACACGGCTTGGTTCAGACACACAGTAATTCCAGCAGAGAGCCACTGCCAAATCCAGGGAAATCAGGGTTGTGTCCTGCTCTCAGAACACTTACCAGGAGAGATAACCTCCTTCCAAGCTCCGTGTAAACTCCAGTCTCCAGCGTGCGCTGCTCTGTCTAGACCCAGGCTGTGTCAGCAAGACCCAGGGAAGCGCGTGTGCTCCCCAAGCTGCTGTACTCTGCTCTGCGACAGGCAAACACAATCCTCAGTCCTTGGCTGAGGATGCGAGGGGGTCTGCCTGTGCCACCAGCTGCAGCCTGGGCCCTTGAGCACGTCTGAATCTCCTAAGAGGCAGTGCTGGAGGGAATACTGCTGCCCTACTCTGTAACCTGACATAAAAGCACCTAGGGGTTCCCAGAGCTGCCCTGTGCAGCCGGTCATCCTGCAGGAATGTCCCTGAGCAGAGGGTGTAGCCAAATGACCGTGTCCTCACAGCCCAGCATGTGTGTTCATTGCAAAATGTTCTCTTTGCCCCTAGAAGAAAGGTTAGGAGTAATGCTTGCTTTCAAAACAGCTCCAATAAAAGAATAACAAGGGGAAGAAATTCTTGAGCTGCTGGGTTCCAGCCTCAGAAGGGGTCAAGCATCAGAAAGAGACTTTGTTGCACAGGAAGGAAATGCCAAAGAATGGCTGCGGTCCTCCTCATGCACCTGAGAAACCAAGCACAAGTGTAAAAACAGCAATGAAAGGAACATCAACCCTTGCAAAACACCAGACTCGGGGAACCTGGGGTCATACCTCCTCCCTGCTGTGAGCAACCAAGGCCAGACTGGCTTTTCAAAATAACCCTTGCTCGTATGAACCTTGAGAAACGCCCTGGGTACCACAGACACTGCAAACCTGAAGCTCAAGTGCCAACACTGCTCTTACAAGTTAGCAAAAGATGTGGGTCAGCTGAGGTATGGGGTGCTTCACCAGGGCTGGATGCTTCTGCAGGGGCAGCTCAGGAGGAGAAAGACCAGGGTGATGCTGGCAAGCAGACCAGCAGGCACCTTCCCCAGCTGCCTCTTCCATCCTCAGTGCCCAGGGACACGGTCAGGCAGTGCTACAGTCGGACAGGAAGCCTTTGCTGCCCTGTTGCTTTTAGAAGGATGGCACTTTCTATCTGCTGACAGAAAGTAGAGATGGGAATGTGCAAGACAGGCCATCGTCCCTCCCGCCAAAGGAATGAACGTGCTCATAAACCCATCTCCTTGGGAAATGGATTCATCACAGCGGTGAGAATAAACACTCGGAGGCAGAGGACTGGCAAAGGAATGGGGACAGAAGCCCTTCCCTTCACCAGTGAGCGTGGTTGAGACTCCTGGCAGCAGGAGCATTGCAATCCCAGAAGGGCAAGAGATGCTGGGAGACAGACTGCAGCCTGCTGTTTACTCCTAGCCAGCCCTGTCAGTGCCCTGCCCTCTATGGCAAAAACATGCCCTTTATAGTAAATAAAATACATAAATAAGCTCTTGAAAAGCCCAGCAGCTGTGACATGGGAGAGCTGAAGAGCACGCCAAGTGCCGGCTCACACATCCGCTCCCTCTCCGGAGAAGCTGGGCTCTTTTCTACACTAATCCCTGGCCTATTTTCAAACATTTGAGTGCATTTGGTAACTTAAGCCTCTTCCCTCCATCTCTGCCATACCCACTGCCTTGGCCATGTCCTTAGGCAGGGTCTCACCTTCACCTGACCCACAGGGGAGGCTGTGGCAGGCACAGAGGCTGTCGCAGAGTTGTGACAGGCACTGATGGGCAGTGCTGCACTTTAGGAAAGGATGAACAATCCAGGGTATCAGGTACTTTGGGAAGAGCCTGTCCTCAGGAGATGCTCAAGTCATGCTCCCAGGTGGGGATCTGCACACAGACCTCATCCCCTCTGCCAGGGTCTCCTCAGACTTCCACACCTCCCTAGTGCTGGAGCAAGCAGCAGGTAGTATTTCAAGGTCTGGCTTCCCAGAAAGCAAAAGCTCTCCAGGAACACTCCCGAGAGGCACAGGACTGACATAACTACAGCTCTCAACACTGTTTTGGAGGACATAGCAAAGACTAACTACAGCTGCCCAAATCACAAGCAGGACCTCTGGCGAAGTCAGTATTTTGTAACAACACCAAAGCTGTGTTGGTGACGCTCATTTTGACTAAGACTTTAAAAACTGGCAAAGCTCCAGTGAGCTGTACACGTGGACACCAGCCGGGGACTGCATCCCACCTGTGCTCTGCTTGCAGCAAGAACCTGGTATTTTGTCCCAGGGATTTTCTTCTAATGAAGTCACCACGGTGTCTTTTATCAGATGTATTCAACCTGAGCTCTGCTAGTGTAAAATCCCAAGTATCCTAAAATCAATTTAAGCAGCTAGTGTCCCGAGTTCAACGCTCTGTTTTTCAATGCCTACCATGTATCTAAGAAAATATTTTTTTATTATACAATGTTTTAACAGGCCAGCTTTTCTTTTTCAGCCATGGAACAGGAAAGGTTTGTCAATTTGGCTTTAGGGTGCCACGGTATTTTCTCCTCCAATGTTCATTTCAACTTCAGCTGCTCCCAGAACCATGCAGTTTGTATTTCACCAGTTTTATTGCTTTTCTCTAAGGAGGTACCAATCAGGTTTTCACCACTCGAGACTTCACTGCCAGCCTGAGGTTTCCTAACACTGTAGTACCAAGGTCAACTGCACAGGGCCGCCAGCCCAACGTCCCCAGCTCCTTCAGCATCCCTGTACTCTGGATACTGTGGTGGTTCTGCATTAGCCACTTGCTCATCACAGCTTTTGCTACATACAGTCACAACATCTGAAGTATTAACACAGTCAGCCAAACAAACAGAGCAGTTATTTGGACAACAAAGTCCTGGTCCACAACATGTGCAACTGAAATGCAAATAATTAGTGAAAATACAGGTAGCAACTGAAACGCAGGCGCTGAATTTCTCTGTGCCAGAGGCTCCTGCCCCAAAGCTGGTGGGAGCTGGGCAGCTGAACCAGCTGGAGGCTGGCATGGCCACCAGTCAGGAGCTGGCTCTGGCTGTGGGACACCTCCTCCCCCTGTGTCCTTGCTACCTGCTAACCTACGCTGTCCCTGGGCATTGCAAAATATGGCAAGATTAAGAACAATATATAACAACACTGGAGATGTCAATCACTACAATCAAGGGGATAATTTTCACTTTCCCCTGAGGAGCACGTAACAATCATGGCCCGCGCTGAGATTAACTGCATCTCTAGCTCAGCATATGTACCCTCCCTGACCCACACGGCACCGGACTCGCACGTTTCCATCCTTACACAGTAGGAAGCAAACTGATTGCCAGCCCCAGCCCTGCACTGGGTCTCCCCCTGCTCAGACAGCCTGTTAATGTTTATCTGAGCAGCAAATGTTTTGCTGACGTGGGGCTTCACATGCCAGACCATACCACCACAGCACTCTGTGCCACCACAACCCTTCTTTACCCAAGTGGTTCATGCTCAAAGGACTTTGTGTGGTGCTGACAACCCCAGGAAGGCAGTAGGTGAGGGCACTGACAGGCACAGGCATCAACGCAGCAGCGCGAGGCAGGAGGGAAGGGCTCTTGGGCACATTCCCTGCCTCTGCTGTAGTGCTGAGCTGGAAAGGCTGCAAGAGGAGCTGAGCCAGCACCCAGGGCAAAGAGAAGGGATCTTACAGCTGTTCCTCCTTCCCAGCACCCTTTCCAAGCAGGATCAGGACCACTTGGGAAAGAAAGAAGAGAGCACCAGGAGTTTCCAGACCCACAAAGCCAGGTGGGACTTTACCATGAAGCATGTGAGAGCTCGACGAGGAGTTTGTCGATGCCCTGGACATTGTAGCAGCCGCATCAGAGACCAGCAGCAATTTCCCCCGCACCGCCGCTGCCGTTTCAAGGGGGATTTCCCTGCAGCGCTCCCTGGGGCTGCTCCTTTCGGTACCAGCGCTTGAGGCAAATCCTTTTCAGAGCCCCCATGAGAAACAGAGCCACACGGGAACTGCCAACAGGCGTCGGAAGCCAGAAACTCAAGTCCATCCGCTCTTCCAGCCTCCGAACTCCACACCTTCCTTGCAGGCAGCACTGCCCCACAGCCCCTCTGATGCGGGTACCAGCCCTGGGGTACCCAGACCCGGGTCACCCCCTCATCTGCAAAGCCAGCTCCGCTGGGGACCCACCGATCCCCAAAGAGACCGCGGTGTCACGTCCCCAGCGGCAGCGCAAAGCAAGCCCCCGAGGTGAGGGCAGGTACACCAGGGGGGAGAAGCCCCAGCACCTGAGACCCCCCTGGCCCTCGGGTCCAGCTTTTCACCCCCCAGCCGCGGGTGAAGGCAGCGGTGGGTGGGAGCCCTTCCCCCCCCCGGCCGCGGCTCCCCTCCCGCTAGCGACTTCCAGGCAGCAAGCCCTGGGCAGCGGAGCCGTCCTTGTCCCCGTCCCCGTCCCGCAGCCCACACCTGCCCGCCCGTGTCCGCGCTGCGCTGACAGCCCTGCCCGCCGCCAGCTCCTGCAGCCCGGGACAAACCGCAGAGCCTGTCCCGGGGGGGGACCGGGACCCTCCGGGACCAAACCGAGCCAGGACAGCCGTCCCGCCGGCAGAGCTCGGCTTCCCTCTGCCCAGGGCAAACACAGCCTCCTCCTGCCCACCATCACTCGAGGCTTGTAGTTAAACAAACCGGGCGGTTTCCAAAGCTTCGGTTGGAGCCCCCGCAACGAGGCGGGCTGCGGTCGCAGCCGCTTTTCACCCGGCTTCCCAGCACCGCGTTCCTACGTCCCACAGCCACAGCCTCACATTCCGGGCAGACAGTCCCGTTCATTTCTATCATTATTATTATTATTTCACCAAAGTCGTATAGCACTTGGAAAAAAAAAACCCCAAAACCGAACCAAAAAAAGCACTCGCTGTTTCTGGGCGTTGTTCAAACTGTCCCACTGACGACGGCAGGAGCCGCGGCCCCGACAGAGCCGCACCGAGCGGCCCCCGGCCCCTCCGGGGCTGTGGCAGGGAGCTGCCCGCCGCACGGCCCCCGGGCTGGGCAGCACCGGCACCACCGCCCCGGGGTCCCCACGGACACCGGCTCGGTTACGAGAAGGGAGCCGGGAAGACTCAGGGGCTGCTAACAGAACTGAGGTCATGGGGTAGTTCAACACCGGCCACGGCCAGGAAGTTCCTCCGGGGACGATCCCGCTGCACAGGCTGAAATTCCACCCCCCTGCCCTGCTCGAGGGACCCACGGTCGTGCCCCTGAACCGTCAGCCTGCAAGCAGCCAGCCCCAGGCAACCTCCGCCTGTTTGCAGGAGGTTTGACGAGTTTGGGGTTTCTCGCAGCCATCAGATTTTAGTCTGTGCTCTAGAAAAGGATCATTACTACTAACGCGGGTTTTAGAGGGAAAGGGTCCTCTTTATAACCGATGCGTGCCACGCCAGAGCCCACCGCCTCCCGAAGCTACCCGCTGGGCACAGTACCTTTGCAGTGCAGAAAGTCCTTGCGGTGAGGGAAGGAACCCTCTTCACAGAGCAACTCACAGGTTTTATCCGATGCCAGGGGGTAGCCGTTGTCCTCCTCGTTGTAGTCGCTCTTGCCGTTGCTGTTTGAGTAGCCATTGGCATACATCTTCAGAGCGGACCTGCGGAGGCACAGGAGCTCCTGGAAGGCATACCTGAAGTCTGGGCTCCGGCAGTAGATCAAAGGGTTGAAGGCAGAGTTGACATAGCCCAGCCAGTTCAAAAGGATGTACACGTACTTGGGTATAATGTTGTCCTGGATGACATGCACAATGTTGACGATGAAGAAGGGCAGCCAGCACAGTGTGAAGGTGCCCATGATAATGCCCAGGGTCTTGAGGGCCTTGTGCTCCTTCAAGAAGAACTTGGAGGAACGGCGGTGCCCAGCTCCCCCCTTCTGCTCCTGCTCCTTGTTCTGGGTGTGAAACCTCCCCTCACTCCTGTCTATCTTCTGCAACTGCTTCTTGGCCACCTGGAAGACCCTGGCATACACAAACACCATGACCACGAGCGGCAGGTAGAAGGAGATGATGGAGGAAGCAATGGCATAGGCTTGGTTGGTGAAGAAGTCACAACACGTGTCCTTCTTGTAGCACTGGATGGCCTCCTCATGGTCTGCCCGGTACCAGTGCATTTGGATGGGCAAGAAGGAGGTGAGGGCTGAGACCACCCACACCACAAGGATGACCACACGTGCCTTGCTCTTGGTAAGCAGGCTCTGGTACTTGAAAGGGGAGGTGATGGCAAAGTACCGGTCCACGGCAATGACACAGAGGGTCTCAATGCTGGCCGTGACACAGAGCACGTCCAAGGAGGTCCAGAACTCACACCAGAAGTTCCCAAACGTCCACATCTCCATGATGATATGGCTGGCACCGAAGGGCACCACAGTCAGCCCCATTACCAGGTCAGCGCAGGCCAGCGAGGTGATGAAGTAGTTGGTGACGGTCTGCAGGCGCTGGAAGCGGGCGATGGCAGTGATCACCAGCACGTTGCCGAAGACGATGGCCAGCACGATCACTGACATGAGGATCCCCATGCCCACCATCCAGACATCCCGCGACACCGTGGGGTCGGCAGCGCTCTGGTTGGCGCTGACGTTGCCGCCGGGCAGCTCGGTGCCCGCCACCCCCCCCATCGCGCCCCCAGCAGCCCCCCAGGCAGGCGGCGGGGGCTCGGCTCTGCCTCGGGCTCCGCAGCAGCAGCGCTGCGCCGGGCACCGGGCATACGGGGCGGCAGGTGCGGGGGCGCTGCCGCTGTGCGGACCTGGGACGGGACCGGACCGCACCACTCAGCTTCCCCCCTGCCCGTCCCGCGCGCGGCGGCCGCGCGCCCGCCCGACTCGCCGAGCCCCTTAGGCGCCGCGGAACTTATACCGACACCCGCCGTGACATCAGCGCGCCGCAGCCAATGGCAGCCCGCGCCGCGCCCCGCGCGCCTCTCGCGGCCCCCCCCCCCCCCCAGCCAGAGTCTCTCTCACGTGTCCCGCGCGCGTCCTAGCCCCGCGCACGCCTCGCGACCCCCCACCCGAGCCCCGCTCGTGACCGCTGACGGCGCGGGCACCGTCCCCGTGGTGTCCGCGCGCTACACGAGTGACACCCCCCGCGGTGTCCCCCCGCGCCACGCGGGCTCCCCGCCCAGGGTGTCTCCGCTCCTCCCACCCGTGCACCCCGTGCGCTCCCTGCCCCAGGGTGTCCCCGCACCTCCCACCCGTGCACCCCGTGCGCTCCCTGCCCCAGGGTGTCCCCGCACCTCCCACCCATGCACCCCGTGCGCTGCCTGCCCCAGGGTGTCCCCAGGACCTGTGGCATCAGGTCAATCCTGAGGACGCTGGTGCTCACAGAGACACTGTCCCTGTCTGGGTGCTGGCATTCGACTTTCCTGAGAGCGCCCATCCTCACCAGTGACACTTGGTGCCAGGATGTCACCAGCTCTCCACCCCTGCTGGCACACTGCTGGGGCTTCAGCCCTGGCCCAGCACCCCGGTGAGCTGGTCAAGGGCTCCTCAACTATCCCAAGAGCGCTGGCTGGGCAGGGAGCTGCGTGACTGCTGCGCGCTGTGGTCCCCGGACACTGTCAAAAGTACTTCCCTCCTAAGCAAACAAATTTGCTAAAGAAGCACCAGAGAATCCTGCAAACGCCCCCTTTCTCCTCGTGGAAGATACCCTCACCCCTGGGGTGTCACTCATGCCCCCTGCTCTGTACTGACACTGCCCGGCCCCATGCTGCTCTCCTGCAGACACAGCACGCTGCCCGCAGGCTCGGGGGGCTGCCAGGGGTGACAGTGAAGCCTGGTGGCTCTGGTTCTGAAATCGCCCCACGCCACAGAAAGGGGGGGTAGCCAGGATTGCTTTTGCCCAGATTTGGCCCCGTGGCACCGGCTGCACCAGAAGTGGCCGCAGGTCAGCGCCTCGTTGGGTGCTGTGCCCCGGGCCTCCGGCGGCACAGGCGCTGGAGGGCTCCTGCCCTGGTCAGCAATCACAGTTACTAATGGCAACTCTCCTTTGAAACCCATCAGCTGCCAGCGTCTGATGGGGCTTTGCCTCATTTTCCCCGGGTGGCAAGGTGCCGAGGGCCGGGCCGTGGCTGCGGGTGCTGGGCTGCAGTGGGGAGCAGCCTGCGCCCCACCAGCCGGGTACCATGGCCTGCTGGGTGTGCGTGTCACACCCCGGCTGCTCCCGGGCTGTTTATAGCGAGGGGCTGGGCGTGCAGAGAGGAAACTTGGCGGTTTAAACCAGGGAGGCAGAAGAGGTGCTGGAATCAGGAAACGAGATGAAAGGCAGTTTCGGCGGTACAAGGTTTCTGTCTAGGCAGAGGTTCCTCAATCCGTGGCTTCCCCGCTCTTGTTTCCACGCTTCACTTCTTCACCTGTGGACTTCAGAGCTATTAAAAATGAAGCGACGTGAGCAGAAGGTGCACAGGCCACCCCTTCCTGCAGCAGACACGTGCAGCCTTTGGGAGCCGGGGGCGCATGAGGAGCCATGCGTGCAATGCTGATGACCACAGCTAATTATCAGGAGTTTCCCCTGCCCACCGCTGAGCTGAGCAGGGCTGCACGTTTTACACGCCCCCCAAGAGGTACAACTGTAGGCAGCCAGGGTGTGGTGGAAGAAGCACAGAAAGGCTGATTTTTCTTCCTCGATTCTGCAGCTCTTGCTTGCGTTGGCAATCTTTGTTCGCCTCTGTGAGGTGTGTTGGGGACGGCCCAAGGCTTGAGCTGATTTCTGCCCTTACTGTGCAGCCAGGACCCACAACAAGTGGAATTCATGACCACAGGCTCAAAAGAAAGGCAGGAATTTGCCCCCCATAAAAATAAATTTAATTCCCCAAAGTCTGAGTTCCTTTCAAGACCTGTGTGTCTTTATCCATGCTTTTGAGTAGTTATTATCTTCCCAGCATGTCCAAGGCTTCTTATTTAACCAAATACAATCCTGCAGAAAGGAAGTCAAGTTTGTTAGGAAGACAGTTATGTTTGCGATCCTTAACGCTGCCTAAAGTGCTGGGGAGAGTCTCAGACCACCCCAAAATGCCTCTTTCTGGGTTCCTTGGCCTTCGAGAGTCACGTCTCACTTGTTTCATGCAGCACATCCACACCACTGACCCCGCTGCTTTGTCATCACGCTAATCTTTTCTCTTTTTATAATTGGATGTGTGCTCCCTCCTTGCTGGGTGACATTTGAAGAACGGCCTGTGGGATCAATGAGAAAGGGTCGGTAGAAAGAGATAATCACTTTTATTAGCCCAGTTGACATAATTGGAAAAAACAGCCAGGCTTTCAGGCATACAAGCCCTTCCTTAGGACTGGGACTAGCTGGGATGTTGGCCCTGCCTGCCCAGATGCTTGTCATAAGCTGGAAAGCACAAAGCACTCTGATAGTAAGCAGCTGGCCAGATCAGGCCCTTGGCAAGCACTCAGAAGTGACAGTCTTCAACACAGTGTTTGGCAGGGGAGGAATCTGTAAAGTTCTCTTCTTGCAAAGAAGCAGCAGCATTTGCCTGCTGCGTTATCGCAGGGAGGGCTGCAGAGCAGCAGAAGCAGCAGGCAGATAGCACAGATGCGTTCCTCTTCCTGTGGCTGCTGATCTGCACCAGCTCCTGCCGAGGTGAGCAGCCCACCCTGGCCCAAGCCACGCCGGGCACCCTTCGGACAATCTGGCCGAGGCTGCCTGCAGGGGGTTCATTCCACTTTTCCCCCGTTTTCTGTCACGTTCGTTGGCACGTGCCTGGCTTTGGGGGTCAGCGGGCAGCCGGCAGCGCTGCCGCAGGGTGCTGTGCTGGGGCAGCTCGCCAGCCACGGGCAGAGGGACGGGGACACTGTCCGTGGGTCACCTCAGCCTTCCTTTGGGGGCTTTGGGTTTCCTCATTCTCCTGCTTCGAAGCAGCTTGGCGGGGGCAGGGAGTTTTCGGTAGGTGAGCTGTGGCAGCAGCAGCGCAGTCTGATGGATCTTGATTTCTCCTCATGCTTTATAAGCCGTGAGGGGGAGCCACCCATGACCCACAGCTCCCCATTAATCTCCTGGTTATGCTTGTTTGCAACAACAGTGTGTTAGAAATTAGGGTTTAAGTGATTAAGTGTTGAGTTTGGGTTTTTCTCTTGTTTCTGTCTTGGAGCTCCCTGCACAGCCTGGTGGGAGCCCTGGGGTGTGTTCTTGCTCCAGGAGCCCGCAGCGGTAAGAAGCCCAGAGCACCCTTTGGCACCCACCTGCAGCAGGGAGGACAGCAGAGGGGACAGAAACACTCCTGCTTCTTTTCACTGGGGTGCATGCACCTCAGCCCTCTGGCAGCTGTCCCCAGCCCAGTGGGCTCTCCTCCACTCTGGGGGCTGCAGGATGGCATGAAGTGCCTGAGACATCGGACACAGGAGCAACTCCAACGCTTCCTCCTCAGGTGCCACCACTGCTAAAAAGTGGCCAGCCCCACAAGGGTGCCTTGGAGGTGTGAAAGGAAACTGAGCAAGGAGGGAAATCAATCATCTTGCACCTCTGGTCCTCTCTGTGCATCTCTGAAGGCATCTGCTGAGTGTGGGAGACCGCAGCTGTTAACCTCTGGAGTACTGGCATTTGTAGCGCGGCAGTTAATTTGAGTTTTTGTTTTGTTTTGGTTTTTTTTTAGTAGACCAAGGCAAAAGGAAACTGCTGAATATGAGCAATGACCCCAGTGAAAACCGAGGTGCTTTATATGGAACATGGCACTGGCTGGAACAGCTGAACATCAGAGATTCATTGTCTCTGGTCCAAATACTGAACTGCTTGCCTGTAAATCAGTACTGATGGTGAATATAGGTTACAAAATGACACAACGTGAGGGCGGCAGAGAAAGAGGAGAGCATCAAAATAACTGATAAAAGATTGTTATCAAGACTTTTTTCTTCTCGTTACTGTTTTTCCCATAACTGAACATCGTATTCATAAGCAGAGGAAATCACTGTCTCCAACCCACACCTCCCTCTTGACTTGTCCCTGTCAGTGACCCCCAAGCCCATGCTGCCATCAGTCTTTTCTCCCTCCCCAGTATCTTGTTTCCCATCACGGTGCAGAGCTGTGGTGTGAGGCTGCAGCAGGCGAGTTTGCCACACAGTGGAGGTTTTTTGAATGCAAAATGCACCCCATCCTCCAGGCATCATCAGCACAGAGGTGGCTTCTGCTCCATTACCCCCACCCAGCAGATCAGAAGAGACACCAGTGAGGTGCAGTGGGCACCTGGGGCCAGAGAGCGGATGAGGCTACACGAATGCAGCCGTAATTTCACAGGAGCCCGGGTCGGCGCACACTGAATTGCACTTACACTGGGAGGCAGACAAGCCTGCTTCAAACACAAACACACTGAGTTGGGGCCATACCGAGGGGCCTTGCTTCTCACTTCCAGGTTCTTTCCTGCCCTTGTTCTTGCAAGGTGGTCTGAGCTCCTCAGATAATGCCCAGCATCATTAGGCAGGAGGCAAATTGTATGGCACCTACACGGATCCAATGTAAACCTCTGACTCACATGTATAAAGGAGGCACTCCAGGGAAGCAACACAGAAAGCAAAGGGCCCTCTGCCCTCTTCACCTCTCCACCATCAATGGGGGTCTACTGTACACCTAAGGTGAATCCTGGTCCTGGGGATAGAGGTCCCTGCTTACAGTGGAGCAAGCTTCACCTCTCATTCCTAATTTTAGAAGGCTACTTCATGAGCTTATAGGAAAAGGAACTCTGTGTGCCGGAATATGTGCCCAGTTCTACTCAGTCCAAGAGGAAATTTGTTTTTTCCTGAGAGCTTTCTTATCAAACCTGCTGCATATCAAACCCAAAATAGCTTATGTGGCTGCTGGTCAGTTCAAGCTCTCCCTCAGCTCTGAGGGACTGTTCAAGATGTAGAGGAGGATTTGCTAACACACTACTTCAGGGTGACATGGCCATGGTGGGTGCTGCGTGTATGCTCTTCATCTGGTGCAAACACCAAGGATTTTCCTTTAGTTTAATCACCTTTTCCACCATGGGCAAGGCCCTTGGCAAGGCTTGAAAGCAGGTACCCCCAACATGTGCTAGGGCCAAGCCAACGGCTGGTGCCTGGGTGCCCTGAGCCTGGCACAATAGAGCCAGATGGGGAGCTGAGATGTGCAAAAGGCGAAGATGGACAAGTGGAGATGGGGCTGCGTTCTCACTGTACCTCTGCACTGTATGCACAGCCAGGAGGACTGACAGCACCCTTAGATGCAGGAGGAAGGGCTTCACCAATGCCATTATCTCAGACAGACCTGAACAGCCCCTGCTGGAGATCATGACACCCTGGCTAGCTAGAGTATGGGTAGGTCAAGTCTGCCATGCCCACACTAGCAGATGCCTGGCTGTCCTGTGGACATCTTTCCAAAGATATGCCATCCTTGAGGAGCTACAGTGTTTTCTGAGCCCTTGGGTATGTGCTTAGCGTTTGCATAGGTGGCTCCAGACCTGGAGTGTCAGTGTACAGAAGAAGAAAAGACTATAGTCCTTTGCATTCAGTTCCTAGATCACATAGAACTTTTCAGTCATTGTGGCCTTATTTTCTGCTTTCCCTCAGTGAGGCAGAATTAATTAATCCTTATTCCTCCAGGCATCTGAAGAGGACAGCCACTGTCTGTCAGGTGATTTGGAGCTGACTTCACAAGTTAGTGCTAAAAAGGTTGGTTTTCTCTGTGGTTACAACGTACATGGTCCCATCCTTTCCCTAAATACCTTTCTGGAAAAAGGAAATCACCATTCAGAAGTGACTTTTTACAGAGATAGGACATTTGCAGTGGGAATTGTCATGGACATTTTGCTCTTATCGTGGACATGAATGGTGCCCTGAAAGAAGGGAGCAGCTGTGTTACACAAGATCTGGGGGACAGGAGGATCCTTTAGAAGTGAATGCTTTGGAGAAACCGACCACACTGAGACCTCTGGACACAACATGCAGTTACCTCTTTTGCTGGTTACCACCAACACATTTGCCTAACTGGGGACCATGTCTAGTAGCAAGAAGAATGGTGAGCACTAAGATATCAAGGTGATGTACAACAGAAGAAGGCAGGCAGAGTTCAGGCTCCACTGCTCACACTTTGCCCCCTCTCAGCCTGGTCATGACAGCTGATGTGAACCCTGTTTAACTTACTCCCTAGCGCCGGGAGAAACTTGCAGCACTCTTCCATCTCGTATCGCACATCCCATCTCCTATACATCAGCGAGTCCTTATTTTCTCTGCTCATTAATGAACTCGGGCTAAATTCAGAGCAGTGCATGAAAGTGAAAGGCATGGTGTCAACTGTGCACCCAGACTCTTTACCCACCCCAGCCCACTCTGGAAAGTCAGAACAAACACGGTGTGTAACTCTTGGAACAACGGCAGTAATCGCTTTTAGATGGGCTATTGTGTGTGGCATTCAGCTCGGAGATGGTATCAGCGAGCGGTATGTTGTGTGTTGGGGAGTTTAATAGCACGTGCGATTACATCTCTGGCTAGTGTTTGTATTTGCTATGGTATGATAATTGGGTGATTTTAATCTGCGGTGGATATAGATATATTTAATGTAGCTAGCCCTGAGGGAAATGGTGTAAGGCTGTCTCTTACTAAAATTAGCCTTGGCAAAATCAAATTCACCCCTTTTGCCAGCTCATGGCAGAACACATGGGATAAAAAATGGTTGCAAGTCCAACCAGATAAATAGATAGAGGACCTACAAGCCTGAGTTTTCTCTCCTACTCAGACTATTCACCTCTTCGATGGAGGCACAGAATCAGTGTTTTGAGAACCCTATATCTATCCTCCAGAATTCCTCCCAGTTCCCCAGAGAACAGGTATGCTCTCCCTCGGTTCACCAGGAAAGTTTCAAAGACTAAAAGGCTCAAAAAAAAAAAACCAAAAAACAAAAAACAAACAAAAAAAAACCCCCACCAAACAAAAAAATAGATTATGCATGATGCCCAAGGGCTTTTTTGATTGCATCCCTGCAGATGCTGCTGCAGCAATGGTCCAGCCCTTAGCAGACAGCACAGAAAGCAGAGTAGCTCTCCTGGAACCCAACCTCTGTGCCTGCTCTCCTATCACACAGTCTGCTGTGTCCAGCTTTTTGAGTCCATGGGGACCTCCTTGCCATTAGATGCCCCCGGGAGGTGTTTTCTGCACTTACATTTCCAGTTCCAGAAGGATTTTTCCCTAAAAATGTCTCTGAGTTCTGCACTGCAGCTGAGCTGCTCTCCAGGGCACCGCAGAAGGCCAGGGCAGGTAAATCAAGAATCATAATGAAGATCTCAATGTATGAATCAAGCATAACTCATGCTGGCTCCTTGCCTTCTCCCCAGAATGAAAGAAATTAGTAGTATGTTCCTGATGTGCCCACAAATATTTCTGCAGTGAATTGAGCCCTGCCCAGCCATTGATTTCCCACTTCAAAGGTCAAAGCCATTTGGTTTCATAATCACTTGTGTAACCATCTGATGGAGGTGGAAAGCAGGGATAGGTGTCCCAGAGACCTGGAGGAGCAGGTGGTGCAAGGAAGGAGATCCTGCATTTCCAAAATGCAGAGCTAGATGTAAACATAGATCCAGGTTGAGTATTAAGGGAGAAGGCAGAAATGCCATTGCCCTCTCATGGGGCAGAAATCCTCCCTCCAGGCCACTGTGGTTTCATCCATGGTGTTTGCAGCAGCCTACCTGGCTGCTCTGTTGAGTTGCTTGTTACCCTGAAAATCATGCTGAGCTCTTCTCCCCACTGCTGCCAGGTTGCTCTGAGGCAGGGTTTGAAGGCTCCTGCCAAAATGTCACGCCTGTGCCTGGCAGCTCTGCTGATCAGACAGACAGGAGCAGCACGCATGAAGCTCATGGAGTTGTAAATTATTTTTTTTTATTCTATAAATGCAGATGCAGTGAAATTAATTGACTTAATCCTTAAAATAAAACAGCCTTGGGGATCTGACAGACAGAAGGGCCTATGTGCTTTCCTCCAGTGTACCCCCACGCCAGCAGAGAGCTGGTATGTTGTCCTTGACCACCTCCTTTGCCCAGGAGGAGCCCATATCTTTCCCATCAGGAGCACAAGGGGCTTTCATTCCAGTTTTTAACCACTCTCCCTGTTGTCCCTGTCCTTGATGAGTTCCGTAGTCATCACTGTTTCATTCGTAAGGTAACCACAGGCAACCAGCGAGATGCATGTGAACTGTGGGCAAAACACTCACAGGGAGAGCCCTGCGTGCACAGGGTCCCTGACAGCAGCTCCCTCTGCACAGGATCATCCAGAAAAGGGGAGGTGGGGGGTCAGGCTGCTCCTTTACCAGCACAACAGCTGCTTTTGCTTCTCAAGGCTGCAGTGTGGTACAGGAGCAGCATTCGTATCCCAGAGGTGAAAGCACGGGACTGTGCACGCCCAGGTGGAGGTATATTTGTCCAGAAACAGGAACGTTTGCCTGTCACCTGCTTACAAACGCCTTGTTTCTCAATAGATATTTGCAACAGAACCTTAGCTTCATGTCCTAAACTACTCTACACAGCTGAAAGAAACAGTCGGAGGAGACCACAGCAACCCAAGCACAATTAGTCCCATCAGGACACGGGGCACAGATACCTCTGACACTCAACTGCAGACTAAGGTGGGTCAGGAGCTGTGGCCACCACCGATGGAATGTAGCATGGGGATTTCTCCCACAAAAACACAATAGATGAGGTGAAGGCTTCCTTCTGAGAGTAACTCACTTCTTTAAACAGTTTTCTCAACAACTTAAATAGCTTCCAGAGAAACTGTCTAAAATTAAAAGACCATGGGTGATTTTTCAGGCAAAGCAGAGGTGTGGAGGAGACCTGTCATGTCTGATGTCTGCTGCACCAGCTGTAACTGTCCCGTGTGCCATATCATAGACTTTTCATCGGGTAAAAACCCTTGTTCCTTTCCAGATTTAGAGCGACTGTGGTTGATAGACCCTAATAAGACAGCAAGCTCTTACAGGAAGGCATGCATTCCCTTTTCCTTGTAAATCTCAGTTCATTCCTATCGCCTGAGTTAAGGCAGAGGTCTGAGTGGGTGCAGTTTCAAAAGGGAAAATCCTGCTTGCAGTCCAAAATAAATAACAATGAATATAGCCATGTGAAAAGTAATTATAAAGCTTTAAATAAATGAAACTAAAATAAACAGCACCCCTATCCTTCACCTGCTAGCAACTTGACTTCAGCAGTTGTATTTCCCAGCCAGGGTGGATGTGGATGGTTCACTGAAGCAGGTAAAGCAATCCAGGGCATATAGAAAGGCTGCTTTTCACTGCTCTCTGGTGCCAAGAGTAGCAACCTCCTCCTCAGACCGAATGTGGGACCAGGAGGTTGTGGGTCTTGGCTCCATCACTCACTTCGCCAGCCAAGTGACCAAACCTTTCTTTTCCCCCAAGAATTTGAAGCTCATTAACTAAACAACCCTCACAGTCTGTGTTATTATTATCATTACGAGTGAAGTCAGCAGCTTTTGTGGGAGACGTGGGAGACCCTGGTTCACAGGAGCTTTGCCGTGGGGAGAGGAACAAAGGCATCTGGCTGAGCCCTGTGGGGCCCAGCTCTTGGCTCTTTTATGCTTGGTCACTACTTCTCTGAAGCTATAATCTTTCAAAGGGGAGTCAGTGTCAGGAAGCAGATGCCTCATATTCAACCCCAAAAAGGCAAAACAGGAGGCAAAAGTGCAGCTGAGCAGAGAGTCTGAAACCACTTCACCATATCCTTTACATGGCTGCACCACCTCATTCACTGCTGCTTCTCAAGCCCCTCTCCTGTACAATCAAGTCCATCAGCAGGACTACAGCAGAGTCCTACTGAGGTCTGGGTTTCTTCAAATGCAGTCTTTTTCCTGGACTATTAAGCAAGGGGGGCATCATCCCCTCAGCCCTGGGGATACATCATCATCCTGGCAGCAGAGCAGCAGCTGTGGTCTTGCACCTTTCCACCTATGTCTCATTTACCTCTGTCACAAAGCCCCCTGGGACTCAAGGATCTGGCTGAGCTGCAGGGTGTGAGGATGCAAATGATGGTGCCTGGCTGCAGTAATGCAGCCGAGCAAGGTTGTAGAGCAAAGGGCTTCTCCTGCACCAGGCCACACACAGCCATTTAAAATAAAAACGTCTCTGATGTCAGCAATCATGGTGCCATTCCAGGTGACTGAGGCCAAGGCTCCGTAACCCCATCTCCCTTTTGCAGCTGTAATACCTGGTAGCCATCTGCCATGACCAACAGTGCGCTGGGACCTGTGATCTTGCTTAGAAACTCAAACCCCCAAGACTGGAAAGAAATGGCACATATTGAATGTGTCTGTTACAGTTCTCCCTGCCATACTGGTGGGAGCACTACTGAATTTCTTATCTGGTCTGTCAGTGGAGCCAAATCATCTGTCCTTCATCTAGAAAGGGTCTGTCCATCTCTGGAGCCTCCTACCTCTACTGTTACTGGGTAACTGACAGTAGGTATCCACTCCTGCGTCTGTGACAGTGTCTAGGGAAGGGTGCTTTATATGGTGACTAGTGACCAGCACAGCACAGACATGGCTAGCCATCTGCCATGTAACATATTGATTTGGAATGAGGAATGCAGGAGCCTTATGGTATTTTTTTACCACTGTGTCCACCAGTGTTTTCATACTCACATCTGCACATACACCCATGGATAAGGCTCCAAGGGTTTAACTGTATGCAAATATACTTTATCTGGGAATAGGACAAAGCACTTCACAGAAGAGAGCCTCATGTCGGTCACTTTTGGACCACTCCCCAACAAATGTTTCTGCTGATAAGGATGTGGCACCGTTTGCTTTGTATCCTTCACGCAAGGGGGGAAAAATGAGTGTGTACATCCTGCTGCAAATTATAAACCATGGGTTTCTCAAAGGCCTATTGGCAGCCAGGGATCCTCAATGGTCTCAGATGTTGCTGATAGCTCCTGTTTGTGCAGTTGTTCAACAAAGGGCAATTGCTTGTTCTACTCTGTCAGGGGTCTTTCCTGGGGAAACGGGAAGAAAAGGATCCAGTGGCTGCTGCAGAGCTGAATCATCAATAGCTCAGCCCATTGCTGTTGCTGGCTGTCAGTGGTTGGTAACAAGTCTGATTTGCTTCTCTCAAAGAGTGCTTTCACATGGTGGGGTGGCCTTTAGTTTCTGTGAGACTCATCTAACACACAGTGAGGAGACACTGAGAGCCAGTCACGGGGAGAAGGTGCACATGAGCAGCATCCTTTATCTCTGTGCAGCACCCAAGGACACCTCATCTTTGGACACCTCTCTCTCAAGCTCACTTTCACCCAGCACAGCAGTTCATAAAGCTGTGGAGGGGTTGAAGCTCTTTTAGTGCCACTGTGAGCAGTGCTTGTCAGCTCACGGCCCAGACAGGGGAGGTGACAACCACGCAAGGTGCTGTCCCTGGAGGGATAACACCAAGGGCCCGCTCCCAGGCTCCTGGCAGGTCATGGCAAAGCACAGTCCCAGGTCTCCGAGTGCTGCACAGTACCAAATTCTAATCAATGTGCCAGTGACAAGGAGAAAGAGAGGATGCATGGAGATGTTTAAGGACTTACTCATGCATTAAAGCATGTTTTTAAGTTCTGTCAAGACAGAAGGATTAGGGAGGGGCGTTTTTATCCGATTTTTCAAAGATTGCTTTTAGTTGTGGTTTGGCACAACAGTATTGTAGGTCTTTCAAGGTTAAACTGAGTAGGTCAGTGTCCTTCATAAATATGCCATCACAAGCTGGGACTAAGGTCTGGTACGGCAGGGAAAGCACAGAAACAAAGGGCAAAGTTGTGAGTGTGATGGCTGTTTTGTTCTTGTGATAAAGACTCTTCAGCATGGGGCTTGTCTGGATCAGGAAGAGATGAAAACAGATGGTTTTAGGATTTCCTGAATTCTTTTTCCCCAGGAAGAAATGTTTTCTTCTGTGCTCCCTCCATCTGCTGCTTGTCTACCACCCTTCAAGGGATGTGTTGCAGAGTGCTGTTCACTCACACAACAGGCTTTGTTATCAGATTATGAAGGAAAAACCCTGATAAAAAAGGAAGGGCAGCAGGAAAGGAGAGAGTCCCAGGCCAGAAACTGAGTTTTTCTCCAAGTTTACTCATCCACTTCTTCACATGACAATGTCTTAATGTAAGCAAATACGTATCTGCCTGTACTCAACATGCAACAGCTTTGTGCCAGTTTGCTGCTCCCTGCACCTCTTTTTGCACCATGCTGATCATAGCTGGGAGACATAGATTAAAATCCCTTTTGCTCTTACAGTTCAGGATGGCAGAGGAGGACTAAATAGGGCAGTCAGTTGCTCTAACAGGCCTTTATTGGGAGTAATGACTTTCAGAGTGGCCAGGATCTGGATTGTAAAAAGACAAGATTTAGGAAAATGAGGAATCCACCCAAGGGTGAGCACTAGTTTTATTAATGTAGAGTTCCAGTAATTTGATCTGAAGAGGCTAATCAAATGATGGAGGGCGTTAAGCACCACTGCCTAGGTGGCTGGACTGGTGCACTAATGAACCTCCTCCGTTTAACAGGGGAAGCCTCTGTGTGTGGAGATGACTCAGAATTACTGATGTGAAGTAAAATTGTAATGCACCATTCCTAGCAGCAGCACAGGAAGGAAAGATCTTTTAGTATCCCTCCAGTTCTTTAGGAGAGAAGGGAAGCACTTGTAAAATTGCCCTTAGCATGGAGCAGAGACAGTCTGCTGAGTCTCTTCTAGAGTCTTGCTGACATGCTGTCAACAGGTTATTGAATATTGTAATTAACTTTAAAACATGATAGTTGGGTAGACAAAGAAGAAAGAGACTAAATACCTGCTGAAGAAATGTTTTCACTTAATTCCAAGACAGAAGCATCTCTCTCTTTATTTTTTGTGCGAAGTTTCTTCCTCTCAGATTGAAGGTTCATTTAGTTTCCTCCACACTGTCACAGGCTCCATCATTTGTCTGTCTCTTAATGCACACAAGCCAGAGCAGGACCCCGTGTAGTGAAGACACATGTCACCATAAAGGACACATATAGCACAGCAGATCCAAGCCAAAGCTTTGGGAGCTCATAAGTCACACAACAGCACTTACCAGGCAGGGTCTGGACATGCTGGAGGGGTGTGCATGTGCCTGTGCAGAATCTGGGTGCCACAGCATGAAAATAGCATTGTGCTCAATGACTTGTTTTAAGAATGATGTTTGCTTGCTTCCCTAACGCTCTGTGACTGATAGAAAGTTCTCTGGAAGAGGCTGCTTATTGCAGAGCTACCACACAAATGATGGAAACGAACTGCAGTCCCACGTGTTTGGGCATGTCCAAGTTGCTGGGGGCTGTTATAGCAGCAGCAGGGCCTCCATGCTGGGAACAAGTAAGTCCTTTGCTGGTGCCCCCATCTCAGCTTTGGTCTGATTCGTCCTCAGTGCTTGAAGACAAAGCAGATGCAGGCAGCAGGAAAGGTGGAATGTGAGGAAAGAAGCAATGTGCAATTAGAGGCATTGTTTTTCGGTGTTGACAAGCCAGGGTTGTCTAATAATTAGATGCATTTGTTAGTGCCCAGTCAACACCTAAAGTGATAAGCCATTCAAGCCTTTGTTTGCCCGTTCCACAGTTCCCATTCTTGGTATTTCATACAGATGAACCTTGTGTTCTTTCTGCCTTAGTAAAGGGTATCTACGTTGGATCCTATTACAGCTTTATACAGTATAAAAATTACACCTATATACAGTATTAACAGACGTCTTTCTAATTAGTCTCCTAGGGGTATTCATAAAAACCCGCATTACAGTGGAGCTCAACATGGCTCTACCCTCAAATTCCGAGCTGGATTTGAAGCACCTGACATCCTCAAGGTAGAGGGACTGAAATTCAGCTCATCCTTTTTGGATTTACATACTGTAGGCCACCTTTAAGGGATGTAATACAGTGCAACAGAGGAATGATTAGGACATTATCTGGCAGTGCTCCTAGTAGTGAATTGTCTTCATATCTGACCATATAGGGTATTAAGGTCCACAGTCAAAATACTGTTTTAATAAGAAAACAACATGAAATCTGTATTCTGCATCCAGTGTAACTTTGTATTTGCAAGCACTGAAATGAGCTTGTGGCTGTGCAGTGTACTGAGAAATTGCTCCCTGCATTTTAAATCTCAGAACATTTCAGTGTTACAGCTTGGAGTTGACACGTGGAAATGCAAACTGGGCTCTGTGGTTACAGGTAATGAGTACATCTGTGTACTGCAGAATGAAAGGACGGGACCTTTTGGCTATATCCCTACTGATCCCGAAGAAGACAAAGCACTTAACATAAAAGAAAAAAAATCAGTTACAGTAGGGATATCACTTCTTGTCTGAAGCAAGAAACACAAAACTGAATGGGTTTCTAAGTGCTGGGAGTAATATTTCATAATCTGACATGTAAATCCATAAAAACTGGGTACATCCTACGTTAGACACAAATCAGAGAAAGGTTAAAATTGGATCACTAAGATAACGTCTATTCTGTATGGCATGTATAGGTTTGTTTTCCATGTAAAGACAAGATTAAGAAGGCATTACTGATGCCTGGTTACCATAAGACTGTATCCGACTAACGTGCAGATGAAGATTATTAGTGCTGACCTCCTCTGTCCAAAGCCTGTACTAAAGGAGATGGAAACAGCTTTTTGAGCAGTGCAGAAAAACAAGCTCTTTTCCTCCTGTTTCAGGTATGCAGTGCACATGAAATAAGTTTTCGTACTGTCCGTGGAGGTAGAAGTTTGTTCAGCTATATGAATGCCTCCTTGACAGCCTTCTCCAAGTGCCTCCAGAGAATATTCTTTCTGCTGAGAGGTGCTTTATAGATTTTGTCTTTCTTTCTTTTTTTTTTTTTTTTTCAGCTGAAGACAAATTTGAAGAATAGGAAGATAAGACTTTGTAACTATTCAGATTCTAAGAAAATAAATAAAAGTGTCAGTTCTGTGTCAAGGACCTTTATACATCTTATCTCTGCTTTTCCTCTTCCAGCCAAAGGAAAGGTGAGAACAGGGATCAGTGGTTAAGACAGCAGGTGCAACAGGGATATTAAGGCTGAAAACACAGAGACAAGCAAGGAGCTTCTGAAGGTTTTCTCTGCTATTTGGTAGTGACATCTGGGAATACATGATGAACTCCTCCTCATGCAGAATGGATGGATGTGCCACTGCTGTTGTAGGAGATCACTCTTACCATGCTGCCTGTTTTCATGTCTCCTAGATTTTGAACATATTAAACTAGTCTGGATATGGTTTGAACGTGCAGAAAACTCCGAGGTTTGTACAGTTCTTTTGGCCAGGACACTGGACAATATTAGCCTCATCCCAGGATTTTGTTGCAAGCTTCACAGCTTGCAGAAAGTCTGAAGATTCTTTAAAGTTTGTACACGTTGACGTAAACAAAGCCCCTCACTGTGGAAATAAAACCAAAGAGAATTTCTGGCACAATTCAGAATGATACATAATTTTGCTGTGACCTCTTCATAGCAAACACAAATCTCTATCTCTTTGCTTGGCACCGTATAAGATGTTTGACATGTGAATTTGAATGGATTCTATCTACAGGACGTAAAAGGCCCTGTGGGCCAAAGCATACAGGCCACCTCTTAAGAACCTTGTCCTCACTGCTCCCTGCAGAAGCTGACAAACTCATTTTTTATTCCAAGAGAAGATGAACTTGGACTTGTTTGGATTCGATGATCTTAAAAGCCTTTTCCAACCTAAATGATTCTTTGATTCTGTGATTCTATGGAAATGTTAAGTGAGCTGCTCAGGGACATGCAGGAAATCGGCAGCAGAGCAAAGCCCTCCAAGTCCCATTTTCCAGATGCTCTCCATAAAGGAGGTTTTCTCCCACTGCTGAGTTGCTGGTGGGCTGCCACAGACAGATTGCCCAGAGCACCCACTGATAGTGAGGAAGCCCCAGCTCCACAGCGCTCCAGTCCCATGTTGAATCTGCCTCTCTTCCAACAGCAGGTCTGCCCTCTTGTTTCGCTTTGTTTCTCAGACAGAAGAAAGAAAATGCTGTAATTTAGCAGCAGTCTGACAGCAGTTGACCTTTACTTGACAAGCCATATTCCTCAACAGCATGCATCAGAGGTTTGCTTTGGTTTACATTTATTTCCTTCAACTTCATCTCTCGTAAGTGTCCAAAGTGAAGCCAATTGGATCAGACAGGCTGGATCTCTCAGCATCTTGAAGTAATCTGTAAGGAAGCGGCAGCATGATAGTCATTAGGCAGCAGTTGCTGCGAAGAGCTTCAGGGAATTTGTCTCCACTAAAGAGAGTTCTCGTGTCAGAGGGAGGATTGGGAAAGCCTCGTCAAACAGGGGTTTGTTTGTATTGGAAGAACTGTGGGGAATCACAGGGAACGTTGGAAGTGACTGGTGGAAATGATCCCATCCAGCTTTTTACATGAGCCCCTTGGAAGCTGTTGCTCTTCTAGATTTCCTGTATCTCCTTTACCCAACCCTTTGCTAAAAAGCAAAGTCGTAGCTCTATCCTGCTACATTTATCACAGCATGAGGCTGTTTTTAACAACGAACTGCCATCAAAACCAGAACACAATTTAGGCACAGGGATACAACTCAGGAGCTTTATCAGGGTGTTTTGCATGCATACATTGACTCGCTTAGACAGGGACCACTAAATTGTCCTAAAAATTCCTTAAAGGTGAATCACCACGTAGCAGATCTTTGTACGCACCTTACCACATTTCACTTTGGGAGTGGGATTTTCCAAGCAGCTTTGGCCTTACACTGATGGTGCTGAAGTCAGTGGCAAAGCCAAGTCTCTTCAGAAATCAGTGCTTAGAACTGTTCCTGACCCTGCACTGGTCCAACTTTGCAAACTCCAGCAGTGCCACACACCAACATCTTAGCACGACAATCAGCTTGAAGGCATACTTGGGATTTGCGGGCTGTTGGGCAGGCTTGAAATAAAGCAGTTTCATAGCAAGAGCTTGGCAAGGATGATAAATTTTCAGAGTTTAAAAAAGAAAAAAAGCAAAGGAAAAAGAGAACAGATTACAATTTCTTAATTTTCAAAGAGCTTCTTTGCATTGGCAAGGAATTGCAGTGCACTGCAGAGCCCAGCTGAGGTTATTTGGACTTCTTATTGCACGACTGGTCAGAGCCTATGGGCATCTTGGCCTTTGGAAACAGCAGTTTTATGAGCAGCTGAGAGGAGGCAATGATGGGTCAGACTGCTTCTTGGCCCAGTCTGTTCTCTCTAAAAAGTCCAATAAATCCCATCTATACCTGCTCCTGAATACTCAGTGACTTCAGCTCAGTTGTGTCTGCCAGTGAGGACAACATGCCACAGGCAGGCCCAGGACTAGCAATGAGAAATTCATTCTCAAAACCAGGCACCACAACAATCACAGAAGTTTGCCCCAACTCAGAGTGTTTCCTCAGGGTTTGGGTTAACAATCTGAGACTGATTCTAAGACTAGGATCTACTTCCAAATTTTGCCCATCCCTGACAGAAAGCTTCCATCCACCTACACCTAAATTACCACAGCTTGCTCTTCGGTTGGTAGAGGTCCTGGCTCCATGCTCCACTGCTGCTGGGTTGCTGCAGGGTGCCTGTGCTGTGTGGATGCTCCCGTAAAAACCTCCATGTGTGGCACTACGGGTTCCTCTGACAGCACCCCCAGGGACATGCTCAGAGCATGCTGGGTGCCCAGTTTCAGAGGGTCAGAATCACCCATCAGACCCCATCTTCAAGCATGAAACATCATGGATGGCACTTGAGAAAGTTTGGAAAGCTTTGGGATATGAGCCTTGGAATATCGTCACCTCCATCCAGTATATGAGGTCTGCTCTTCAACTGTTGCCATGATCTTTTCTACAGCACTTTTACCATAAAGAGCCAGTACACATAGAAGCATGTTTGTACAGAGAGATCCAGAGATCCAGCCCTGACTCAGGTGGGCTCCTAGTGACAGTGCCCTGGAGAAAAATACTCTCCCAGCAAGACGCTAGCATTGCACTGAGTCTTGGCCCAGCCTTATCAGCTTTTTCACCAAGATGACTCAAAGGAAATACCAGCAGGCTTTGAAGCTGCTGAACCATGCAGCAAAGTCCTGTAAGCTCGGCACCATTCCAGTCACAGCAGGAAAAGAGCAAGAGCACTCCACCATACCCGGGGTATAGAGCTCTTCCAGGCATTAGCCCTTGCATTTGTTTTCATTTGTTGCTGTCGGAGCAGGACAGCAGGATCTGGACATTTGTCAGAGACGTTGGCCATGTTTTATGAGACTGCAAGCATTTTCACAGCCTTCTGACCTCAGGAATCTGTCAGGGAATGATTCGGTTCCACGGGGGAACCTCTGGAAAGAGTCAATTCATCATCACAGTCCCCTGGCTTATCAACACACTGACCAGGTGGGAGAACTGGATCAGGAGAATAGTTCTGAGTGGATTGCTTAAGAGTATTGTCACTGCTGGGAACACGACCAGAACACTTCATTGCCACGTTACCCCTTGTATGTCTGGTGCAATAGTGAATAATGTACTCTGGAAACGTCAGGAAGACATTCTTTCACGTTTTAAAAGCAGGAAGCTGTGTAGATCCTGGAGATCCAATAATGCAGTGATGAAACAGAAAAACCTTCGTATTTTTTTATTTCAAATGGGTTGGGCAGTATCCAGTAGTTTTTGGCATTAGAAGAAAAATGAGCAGAAAGACCATGCAAATAAGACTTGGCTTGGCAGGGGTTTTTGGTTTAGATCTGAATAAGCACTCATTGATTAGAATCAGAATATGACGTGTGTATGTTGCCACAAGGCAATGCCAGCACGCATATGCCATCAGCAATAGGTAGACATGGGTTCATATTCATAGGCATATCGTCTGGATATCCACACCAGATACACCTGCATTCACACCCCAGTCTAGCCCAAGCCTGCAAGTTCTGATAATTTGCTGGGTGTTTTCCCACATCAGCCACTATTCACAAGATCAGCATCACCAGGATTGCAAAACTCCTGTAAACTGGAGGTCTGGAGTACACGTGGTCCCACTACTCTCTTCCCCTGCATTATAACACTGTTTCCTGCAGTTCCCAGCCCTTCCAGCCTCTCTGTCCATCACCTCCCATGCAACGCTGATTCCCTCCTTGCGGCTTCCCCTGCTCTGGCAGCAGAGTTCATATCGATCTGCACTGCCTGTCAGTCCACCCCCTTCAATTTCTGCTTGTGTTCCCACTATGAAACAATTTTGCACGTAGGTGCTCGGCTTTGACCTGCTGTGAACCTGGAAGTGTATGAAGCAGGTCTGGAAAAGGGCAAACCAGTTTTTACTATGTGAAGCAGGATGCAGTACTTAGAGTTTCAAGCAATAAAGCTGTCATGTCCCCTGCCCTGCTCCCTCAACAAGGTACTTGCTTTCCAAGAAGAAGAGGAACAGTGGGAGGTGAAAGGGTGGTCACAGAAGACAGGGAGACAGGTCACAGAAGACAGGACATGTCAGGCTGTGGATCAGACAAGCATCCACCAAACTGCCGCTCGGGATGTCCCATTCAGGTGTGACCTCACAGTCTTCCCACAGAAGATACCAAGGGCTAACGACCAACTTTCCACAGAGATGTAGAGCAGGATAGAGGTCATGCCTGGAGCTCAGTAATTGCAATTCTGGATTATTTTTCACTTCCCTCCAAGCTCAGTTGGCTTCTCTTTATCTGGAGGCCTCCCAAGGGGTTTGTACTGGGGGTTCTCAGTGTGACTCCCACCTCATTCCTAATCAGGCACTTTCCAACATGGGCTAAAGACAACATGCTCAGTGAGAGAGGTCGCAGCATCTCTGTTATGATGGAAGCCACCATAATTCCCCCTGAGCAGATTTGACCCAAGCAGAAGTGAACCCTTGATCACTGACACACTGGATGGCAAATCCCAGAGGCTTTTGTCCTCCCTACCCTGTGGGCACTCAGCAGCGCCCTCTGCAAATAAGCTGTTGCTTCTGAAGACTTTTCATGATCTTCATGATCCTTCTCCACCCCTAAGGTGAAAATTTCCTATTCTGAGAGCAGGAATTTAAGAGGGCTGGACAAGTGCATCTGTGGGGAAAACTTTGCTGAAACTCATCATTAGCTGATAAAATATGTATGGGTGGGCAAGACATCAGAGCTTTGAGAAGTTCCTCACACCTTTCAGGACATCCTCCTTGAGGTCCTCTCTGCTTCCTCACTGCCGAGCTGTATGGTCTCCCCTCGTCCTCAACACATTACCTATCCCAAAAGAAAAAAACCCAACAGGCTCTGCCTCGTCAAACAGCCTCTGTAACATCTCACTAAGAGACAAATTTTCTCCTGTGGAAAATTAAACATCTCTTATTAAAAACACAAAAGAAACTGAACTGCTCAGAGCAAAAGTCCAGCTTGACCAGCATTCTGCCTCCAGCTATGACAAACTGAGGATGATCAGGGGGAGATAACAAGCAGCAGAACAAAAACTTGCACAAACCCTTCCCTCAGAGGCACTCCCAGTTCTGGCAATCAGCGGCTGAAGGGCTTCCTGAGCCAGAGGTTGCATCCAAATCACAGACACGAGCTGAGGGGACACACCAGAAATTATAAGATCTCCAAAGTTCACTTACAAGGTAAGATCAGTGCAGAAAAGAACTATCTGTTCTCAAGGGAAACAAAGATAGACCCCTCTGGACTGCTGACCCCCTGACATTTGGTCTCTCCCTGTGTGTGCTGTGGGTCAGGGAGGCACTGGCTTGCTAACCTGTGTCTAGGAGGAGGAGACACATTCTCCGTGCTATTGTGTGTTTTGCTCTGCATTTCAACTTTGATTTCATGCCATTCAGAACTGCTGCTGGCAGAAAAAAAACCTGACCATGCTCCTGCCACATGTTCTGTGGATGTAATGAAGGTTCCTTTTCATTGAACTGGTTATTACTGGTCATGTGATTGCAAAATATCAGGAAGCCATGGAAGAGGACTTTAAGAGAACATGTGTAGCCAACCAGTAATGTATTCACCACCAGTCATGAAGTAGAGTACAGCCAACACACCACCTTGGCATGAGTAGCCCCTGCTTGATCCAGGGGCATGAAAGAAAATATAACTGGCATTGCCAACGCTGTAACAGGCTAGAAATTGTAGCGTGGAACTGTGCAGGCACTTCGTTATCACAGTGCCCCGAGTGTCACATACAAGAGATTCACATTTCCCTACTATCCACTGACCTCCTGCCCCTGCTACATATCTCATCAGGCAGTTACAGAGTCCATCAGTGCCAAAGTTCATCTCCATGCAAAACCTCCATCCCTGAAGACATTGGGAACCGTGTGTAGCCCCGTAGCTGTAATGTGAAAGGCATGAGGGATGTCAGCACCTCTGTGAGCTTGTAGGCAGCACCATCTTGTTTTCAGCTCTTCAGTGCTGAGTGAGCTGGAAAAAAACTATCACATGCTCTTTGTTCCCAGGGCAGACTCCTGTTTTTATTAGAACATCTTGGACAGAATCTCGTCTCAGTTACATTGATAAAAATCCGGTTATGCTGCTACAGACAACTGAAGTATTTCAGACATATCCTGGTGTGGCTCAGGGCAGAGTGTGTCCCTGTACTCACAAGGGACTCCTCGGGGAAGTTGATAAACATCATCTGGAAGCACAGGAATCCACACTTTTGTTAAAATATTGCAGACGAGTATCATATGTCAAGCCATTCAAGTCTCACAGCTAACAGATGATGACAAGATTAGGTAGACCTTTCCTAGTTCATGTTTGCATTTATCTTGCTGTTGAACTGCAATGTTTTGGCTGGGGAACCATGATAGAAAATGATAGGGGATTCCGAGCTGGAAATAACTGAGCAGCCACATATTCAAGCTCTGGCCAGAGCCCAGCACTGGTAAAGTAGGTTTGTCACCGTGACTTTAATTCATTTTTAGAGGAAGGAATGGAGGCAAAGCAGCTGAATGTGCATGCAGTTCCCAGGCTGGACTGCTGGAGCTCAGAAAATGACAGCACTATGAGCATTGCTACAACCACTTTGATCTTTTCCTGAGAGAAACAGGACGAAAACTGAGGAATTGAGAAATAGAGTGTAGCTCGACATAGGCTACAATCTTCACCTAAACTTCACTGCAAGCTCAGGGAGGCTGAAACGCTCAAGAAGTCAGAGGCCACCTACAGCCCATCTGGTACTTTGACTCTTGTCTCTGCGAGATGTAGGAGGAAGGAATGGGGAGACCCTAAGCTGCTCTTGCTGCCGCCGTGTCATGCAGTCACAGCTTAGTTGAGACATGGTGAGTGACTGCTTCACAAGATATTGTCAAAGAGATCAGTGAGAGCCCGAAGGTGACTTCTAGATACAGATAAGCTTTGTTAGATTCAAGAGCTAAATGCAGTTTCAGGATGCTTGGCCAGGTTTGAGACCCAGGGTAGAGAACCTGGCATAGCCTCCCACTGCAGGTCCCTCAGCCGGTGGCACAGGTTCACGCTGCCAACCTAACTTTGTTTCCAACGCTGAGGAATGGGGATGCATTTATCCTGGTAAACTCTCTGTTGTCTTCTGTTCTCCCTCAGCGGGTACAAAGAGCGGGTCTTGCGCTCGGGGTGGTTCAGCAGCGGCACGCTCGGTCACAGCTCGGCACCGTGCGGAGCTGGTGGCTAATGCCCGCACAACCGCGGGCTGCCCCGGGCAGGACTCCAAAGGACCTCTCTCCCTGCTTTCTTGAGGATCATGCACAAACAGTACCGGTCTCAGCTCTGAAAGTGAAGAACTATCATCTTACCGAGGACGTAGTACACAGAGATTGAACTAAGATGTAAAAGCATTTGAAGACATAAATAGTAGACTGCAAATTTAGCAGTTAGTTTTCTTTTCATGACTGCGTGCCAGCAGACATGGCCACGTGATTTTTGAACAGATACACACAATTATGGCAACAGAGCAGCTGGACAGATAGTCCAGCCAGCTGTTTCTCTGTTACTGGTGCCCACACGAGACCTGAAAATCAGTCCCTCGATGACTCCAGCAAGACCTTTCCAGGAACAGTGCTTCCAGTCACTGACACAATACCAGGAAGGTTGGGAGAGAAAGGAGGGGAGAAGGAATTTGAAGTAATTGCAGTGTTTCAGAAATGGGAAGTTAGGATTTCTGAGGCAAGGGCAAAGATGGGTCCTTGAAGACACCAGCTCTACTCGGTGAGGCACATCTGCCAGAACCTGCAGTTCTCTTGGGCTGTCCTGCTGAACAGTTTCTCCTGCTTCAATTGAAATGCTGATATCAAGCTCCAGTCAAGGTGGTCACTGAAGCAACAGCTTCTCAAAAGTCCTGTGTCAATGGTGTACAAAGCATAGAGGGGGTCGAGCTGGCACTGTCCCACAGCCTTGGGCACCGTCAGGGAGGTCTTCATCCTCTGGGGGACTGCTGCAGGGCTCACAGCCCTTCTCTCCAGAGTCCCTTACACTAATGAATCAGCAGATCTAATTGTACCTCTGGATTAGCTGAATTTAGGGCAAGAGGAAGGAGCTGACGACAATTTGTCACCTGGCAGCCCTGGCTGGCCGTGCTGTTTCTGCGACACCCCAAGGCAGAGGCAGACTATCCTTGGCCAAATCACTGCAGCTGCTCCCAAAGGGAAGACCAAGGAGTTGACTGGTTTAGGCAGAAGAGCCTGTTGAAAGATCAGTTGGACAGATAACCTACTTCCTGATGAAGGGCTGTTTGCTCTGCTCTGCAAGTGTGTTTGTGAAGGGCTTTAGGTTTATTCTTGTCTATCAAGATGGGACGCGCTACAGATTTTGAGAGGACAGAAAGTTCAAGGCCACCTAAGCATAACAACCTGTCATTTATAAGGGCTCAGCTTTTTGGAGAGCCCAGTCCAGCCCTCATCCCCTGCAGTTAAAAAACAGCCTAGATGGGGGGTGTGACATGGCACAGAGACACAGGCAGAGGTGGGTCAAGTGCTGAGCAGTGGCATTGAGAGCCAAGAATATTTTTAGCACCCAGGGCACAAGATGTTGAATAGACATCTGTCACGTGCCATTCCCTAGCACTTTGCCCCAGGCAGAGGCTCATTTTGAATGGGTGATCCAGGAAACAGAAATCTTCCTCAGCAAAGTGGGTGGTTTGGTTTTTTTTTGTTTCCCTCTTTGTTTGTTTGTTTTTAAAGGCTCTGGTTTCTACTAATGTAAATGACTTTCACCTCAAGTCTTTGTACCTGTCTTACCCGCGCTCTTGAGTTAGTAGCTTGCAAGAAGGTCTATCATTGTCATGTCCTCTCAACCTCAGTCAAGGTCTCTTGCTCCACCAGTGTGATGTTTCTCCTTTGTAACTTATGAGATCTGCGACTCATTTATATCCCCAAGTTATGCCTTTTCTATTCCAAACTTGATTTAAATTTTACAACATTATGCCATAAATCAGTGACATCAGAAACAATGAATTTAAACTCAGAGGTTATAAGAAAGTTACTCTGCATTAAAATTGTGAATAATAACAGAAAAGCACTTTAAGGGACCTGTCAGGAACTACAGTTGAAGGTCAGAAGAAGGTCCACATCCACCACTGGGTCAGTGATCTTTTTCTGTTTCTGCCCCAGCTGATTGGAAACCTTTCACCTTTCCAAATACGTTATGTAGCTACCGAATGAGTCAACATCTAATCTGGGAAAAACAGCCAAATGTTAAGTAACACTAATTGCCTCTTTCTATGACATGTGGTGAACAGAGCAAAGTTCACCTGAGAGTGGTGGGAGTTATCCCTGGGTAGATGTGGAAGCACCCTGTGTGTGCCTGTGCTCACACACAGCTTCCCAAGACAGCCTCTCTTTTCACTGATGATTTTTATCTCCACTTTGGCAGCACTGGGAAATTCACGGTGCTTTGTAGATCAGTTCTGCAAATGGTGGCACCTCTGTACGTGCTTCTTCAGACCCTTTGCAGTCCACCTTTACCATTGGTTCAAAGTCACTATAGGAATTCAAACATCCCATAGCCAGTTATATTCAGCAGGCCAGGAGGGTATTTCCATCCAGGGAAACAGTCCATCTTCCCATTTCCACACCAAGATTTCAAAACAATACAAGAAATCTTTCAGAAATCGTGGTGTGTGACACATTGGCCATAGAGAGAGGAAAGCAAGGGCCAGCACAGGCTGAATTTTCAGCGAAGTTTCCTGTCAGTGTGGTCTGCTAGGCTGAGGAGGCTGCTGGAAACTTTTGTCAAGCTTTAGAAACCAGCCAAGACTTGCAGAGCAGTCTTTTGTTTGTCAGGGGATGGAAGGGAAGATCTAACAGATGTTATTATATCTTGATATCAAGCATTCAGGAACCACAAGCATCATTACATTTCCTTTTTTTTTCCTTTTTTTTTTTTCCCTCCCCTGATCTTGTTGCTTTTGATGCATCTATGGAGGAAACTGTGTGATGAACACTCTTCCTTGACCAGTTCCCAGTGCTCCTCCACACCACTCCTTCACCTAACAGAGGCACTGCATGGAGACAGGCAGGAATCACCACTCTCCTCAAACTCTTTTCCCAAGAGCCGTGTCCATCTCTTCTGCTAAAGTTCAGCCCCTCTCGAGAGGCTGGAGAAAGTACAAGATCAACAGAAACACCACGTGCTGGACTGCCTTTGTTTATTACCAATGATGTTACTGTCTTCTCCCGGAGCTTAGAATTTCACAATAGCAAGTTTTGCAAGAGGTCACCTCTTTTCCTGTTCCTGTGGCACACTGTGCTCGCTGGAGCAAGGTGGCACTGCCAGCACCGCAGGGGACATTGAGAAAGGAGAGGCAAGTGGAGGTCAGCTCCACGGGGCACCAACCAGTGCTGGAAAACACCAAACCTCTCCTCCCAGATGGGCAGTAGCTTCCTAGAAAGCCAATTTAAGATGGCACTGATCGCAGAAGTACATGAATCAGAAAAGTAATGTTCCTTCCAAGGTGGGCAATAAGGATAAAATGATTTAAAGTTGTTTAGCTTTTTGCTCAACTTCAAGAGAAGGAAAGGTTCGAGGCAAATGCACTCAATCAGCGTTCAATATCTTTCCATTGCTGTTTTATGGAACCAAATGTCTATTTCTGACCAGGAGTTTCAAGAAATGAAGGCTTCCAGTGGTGAAAGCTGAATGGAAATTTAATTGTGTTTTATAGACATTAACATAATTTTACTTTTAGTACAGTTGCGACAAGACAGAGGCTCAAGTGGAACTGGCTCAGGAGCCAGGCTATTGCCAGGCCAGTGGTGAGTTTGGACCCTGAGTGTTTGATTCAGGTTTGAACAGCTCAGGAAATTGAATTTACATTCCACTTATGAGCTTGTTCCACAGCCCCACACAGCTCACAGTTCGGAATTATTTCCTGACATTCAGCTTACACTTTCCTTCAATTAGTCATTCCATTTCTCTTAACTATACCCCCTAATGTTCTCCTAATTGCTTTCCTTCTCTTGTTGGTGTGTACACCCTTCTCATGTTTGCAGATGATTACAGTGTCCTATTAGTCACTGGTTAATTTGTACTGTTTCATATGTCAACAACTTGAGGCTTTCCATTTATTGTGTTTCTCTGGCTTTCTTCTCGCTGGAGAAAGCAGGCGTGCTCCCCAGCACAGAGCAGTTACACCGCCTAAAAAGACAGCTGAGCAAAAAGCACTAACATCTCTGGTCTGAGTTTAAAGAGATTGCCCATCTCAGGTCAGCTGATGACTTCCATGCTGTTTCACTCGTGGTGCTGGTCTCCACGCTGGCAAGGGGCATGACCAACCCTGCCATCTCCCATTCAGCAAACAAAGCAGGGGATGTTATTTGCTCATGAAATACCTGAGGGTCGAAAGCTCCAAAGCTTTAACATGGTCAGATGACTTGGGTCATCACCAGCTTTCCCTTGGGCTCTGTGGCCCCAGAACAGGACATTGCGAAGAAAAGCAACATCCCCAGCCACTGAGGGCTGGTCTGCAAGGGCAAGAAGGGGCTGCACCAGGGCAGGGGGGTGGTTTGCACTTCCAACGTTAAAACTGAGGCCTGTGAACAACTGCCCTCAGAGTAAGGCCTGATGGTGCCCTCATCTCATCTGTTCCTTCTGCTGCACTTGACTAGCTTTGATTGGGATGATGACAGAGTGGGGAGGTTGTGAAGACTCTGTAATCTTCAAGCAGTGACTATCAGCAGCAACACACATAGAGGTGACCTTGCAGAGGCGGTCGGAAGTGGATCATAAATCCTCTTGAGGCCTCAAGCAGCTCAATTTATGCAGAAACTGCACAGTATTTTCTAGGGATTCCCCTCTGAGCCAGGGTAACACTGAGCAGGGGAGTTCAGGCACAGTAGTGACCCAGCCCAGCAGTGACTGCACATCACCAGCAGTGAAGGACATCCATGGTTTGACATCCTCAGGCACTTGGTACATGTGCAGGAAGCCTTGTACTTTGGTCTCCAAATGTTCTGTCCACAGACACCTAAAAAGTCTCCCTCCTGAATGTCACTACACACAGCATTTGACACTTCAAAGGCAAGCCTGGAAGACACAGCATGCTACCTTGAAGTCCCCAAGCCATAGCCTGTAAAGGACCCATTGACTGCAGGACTTTCATCTGTTTGATCATGACTAAGGAGAAAAAAAGTTAAAATTTAGGCTGACAGGGAGAACAAGGCTTGCTGCTGCCTGCAGCCCACACTCCCTGGGTGCTGTTGTTCCTGGGTAGTGACAGACAACGGCCACAACCCAAAACAATGAAACTCTCTCCTTGGTAGGTGAGAAACACCTCTAACCAAGCTGAAGATGATCCAAAGCTGGGTGAGCATGACATGTCCAGGAGCAAACAAGTGCAGACAGAGAGACCACATGAGTGGAGGAAGAAATAAAGTGTCTCATAAATCACCACTGCATCCTTGGCGTAAGAAAAACAGACAGCAGGCTTTTCACCCCTCTAGTCTTTCTTTAAATAACCCGGCTGAAAAAAGCAATTCTCCTGTTCATGTTGGTTCTTTGGACAGCCTGCTGTCAAAAGAAAATGTTGAGCACACACCCACAAAAGGCCTGAAGGGAGACTTCCAGGACAGCAAGACAAATTACATCTTCAGCACCCTCAGCACTGGTCTGTCCCTGTTCCCACTATCAACACGAGCACAGCAGCACTTCCCAGCCTGCAGTGCTCTCCCACAATCTTAGACAAAGACAACTCAGGAGCTCCCAAGATCATTTCCATGCCCTACTTTGGGTACAAAATAAGAGCAATTGAACTACTTAATGCAAATCAGGGATGGTGCCAAGTGGCTGGGGGCTGGCAATGCAGCTTCGATTCACCTCAGCTTGACAATTTTGCTTTCAGCAACTAGCACAGCATTCTGGCTGGGCAGGGAAATGAGATGTGATCATCTCTGAAGGGATGGTGAAGCTGTCTGTCTGAGTCACTCCCAGATGGTTCTCACAGGTACCATTCACAGAAACATCTCTCTGATGCCCCGGAGTCAGCCCTTGGAGCTTATCTCTGCTAATCCCTAAATCCAGCTACGCCCAGATACCGATGCACAGTATTTTGCCATGTGCTTGCACAGTATTTTGCCATGTGCTTGGTTTCTGCTAGGCTGGATTTAGTCTTGGAGAGTACTTGGTCTTGCTTTTGAGAAGTTTCATGTGCAAGGACTTCATGACACAAGCAGCTTCACTCTGGAAGCTGGCCAAAGGCCCCCTTGTCACTCCTGTGGGGATATGCATTGGTGCACAAATGCAAATCCAAGCCCAGCCTGGGCAGCAGACACACACAGCCTCTCGTAGCGGAATATAACTGCAGAAACAGCAGCTTGCTGCTCTGAGCATCATGTCTTCTTCTCTCTCCATGAGGAGAGTTAGGAATTCAGGGAAAGGTAAACAAATCTGGACACAGAAGCCTGAATATTTAGCTAAGATCTATACAGCCTTTTCCTCTGAAGATGATGCTGTTATTACTTCAGAACTGTTCACATGCTTTTCTTTTTGCAAGTCCCCCCAGAACTCTTCTTTCATCCCTTACTTGCTAACAAGGCATGCAAGTGCAGCCACAGCATGCAAAAAAGCACATATTCCCACTAAGAAAATTATCTATATTTACTCCACTCCACCCAGATCTGTACATAGGCAAAGCTGCAGAAGAACAAGAGGTGTGAAAGAGAGGTAGCAAGCACATGGGCAACTAAATTCCTTGGCTGTTGCTCATGCCGTGTTCTGCTCATTTAAATTTTATTTAAAAAAAACCCAAAAAACCAACACATCTCCAAAGTGTGTGAAAGAGGGAATGTTTCCATTAGAGGAGCTCTGCTCACAGTGTTCTCACGTTGACTCACACCTCTGACTCATGAGCTCTCAAAGCATTAGCCGTGCTGATTTAAGTGGTTACCACCTCTTCTGGAGAACCTGCAGCTGTGAACACCTCCTGGAGACATCTATACCTCCTCAGCTAAAACTGGCAGAGCTGTGAGTCAGAGCCCCCACTGCACCTTCCCTGAACCCCATTTACAGGCCTCGCTGCTCTGGGGTGATAGGCTGGCCAGGGGCTGGGCAGAGAAGGTTGCCAGCCTTGGCTGCCTTTGAGGCCAGGCTGTTTGGGCTTTTCCAGCTCAGCTGCCTCAGGGGGTGTTGAGTGGCAATGGCTGGAGAGATGATGGATGGTGCACAGAGCAGGGCAAACACGCTGGTCCTCACAGCCCCCCATGGGGCTATGCCAATCCCACACTGCTCCTCGAGGAGCTGCGGCACGAAAGGATATTTTGGGTTTAGTGTTTAAACTTTTTCATGTGCTTGTTTAAATTACCACAAACACAGTCTTCAGACTGAACATTTTTTAGTTTGCAGGAGGAGAGCAGCGCCCATAAATAAATCATTAGGAATAGCTGCTGTGCAATTCCCATGTAAGGCTTTTGGGACAAGGGATGATATTTCAGAGACAATAAGGAGCTTGGCATCTCCTTGGCTATCAAAGGGGTGAAAACAGGAAGAAAAAACAATCTGGAGTGGTTGTTTTAATACAGTCTGTGTCAGTGTGCAGCCAGCAGGTCCTGCCTTTCCGAGACCAAACGAGTATAAACCCACAGTAGCCAGCACCAGACTGTGCAACATTTACCTATTGCACTGAGAAGTTTCTCACATGGTCGGCCATGGCAAGGCCAACAAAGCACTCTTCTCCACTCCCAAAACCCTGAGGTTTTTTAGCTGCATGTGTACATGGGCTCAGCAGAGAGCACACAGCCCAGGCCTTGCTGGCTGCCCCCCTGCAAACTCTGCCTGTACCCTCCCAGGCACAGCCTTTGGCCCGGAGCGTGCAGCCAGGTGACGGCCACCCCTGTGCCAACAGTAACACAGCGAGCACCAGATGTGAGATAACATGGTGCAAATGTAACCTGGCACATGGGCTCAGCTCACTGCCCAGGTGGGATTGTGGCTTCCTCAACCAGTTGCCACCACTGGGACTGAGTTTCTTGCTGCAGGAGCCTCTGCTGCAGGAGACACTGTGCCCAGCTGGCACCTGGGTCACTTCTTGACCCCCCTTGCACAAGCACACGTTTGACAGTGAAGCCAGATCCTCTGCAAACATCCATTTAGCTTCCTATTAGCCTGGCTTACACCAGCTTAAATAGCTTAAGAACCATTTAAGCTGAAATCCAAGCAAGGTTTAAAGGCTGTGGGCTCTGATTCATAGGTTCTGGTGACCCCCACCACTGAGAGCAAAGGTGCCTGTGACCAGGGCAGGGGGGAGGCAGAGCCAGCCCCATGCTGCTCGAGCTGCCATGGTCCCTGCACTGTCAGACATAACACTGAGCTGCAGTTAATGCCCAAGTGATGAATCACAGCTGAAAGAGGAGGTTCACCATCCTTTCTGCAGCCCCAGACCAAACAGGGGTGGACACATAGCTGGGAACAGTTCCATCTTTCATTGCTCCCGCATGTGCAGCCCAAACTGATGATTTGAAAACCCCGGGGCACATGGGCAAGTCACCACAGCTCAACAAGCTGCTGCCTTCTGCTGTGAAAGCAGAGGTAGCAAATGGCATGGCCATGGCACGGTGTTGGCTTCAGCCCTCACGAAAGCCACGCTTTGCTTCTTCAGCGGCTGATTTAAGCACTGCGGGCAGCGCTCCCTGCGTGCCACTTTGTAGGCACGTATTTGGGGAAAATTAATAACTTATGCTACCACTAATAAAGTTTGGAGATCAGTCTGTGTTTCCATGTGGCTATCATTGAGAGCCCTGGGAACAACGTCAGCCTAAGAATGGCCACGGATTCTTTTTATTCATTTGTGAACACGAGTCAGACTTTTTAAAACTAACCAATTCTGGACTCCTAATTTCTCTCCCAACAAATCCATTCTGTAAGTGAACCTTTTCAGCTGTTATCCTCCAAACTATCCTTCTCTGCGTTCTGCTCCAGCGAAACTGCAGAATGGCTTTGAGGTGCCATTTTCTGAGCTGTATCAGCAGTCTGGGAAATCCCAGCTCTGAATTTTAATGTCTTTGGGGCTGCTGCACTAAGTGCTCACACCTAGGTGACTTCACTACTTTCTGAAAAGTGATGTGGAAAACAAAGTTTCATGTAGGTCAGCTTTTAAAGTGGGCTCATGTCCCTAAGAGGTGTTGATGCATTTGGAAATTCACCTCTCTGAGCCTTCCCCCTCTCTACAGACTCGAGCTTTTCAGGTGCTTTCTTTGCAGCACTGACATGGGTTTTCAGCAGAACAAGGTAATGCCGTTTTTCCCCTCTTAATTCTCAGACTTGGCTCCCAGCCACCATGAATACAGCAATAAATGACACTGGGTGTAGCACAGAGCTTTGAAGTCCAGAATCCCAATGACTTTGTTTTTGCAAAAGGCGTGTTTCCTTTTGTGCTGTTCGTGGGTTGCCTGGCGTCTTCCTGCAAGAACACGCAATGCCCTTCACCCCGCAGCCTGGGCAGCGGGCTGCACGCCTTCCCTGCACTCCCTCTGAATACAGGGGGTCCCCAGGCTGCTCTTTAACACAGTCAACTCACTCAAACACAGTCTGCTGGCATTTTACATCTTCTGGATGCTGCTATTCCCAATCAAATCCTTGTTGGTTGTAGCAGTGTCCAGGGGTACTTGGGGTCAGATGCCTCATTCCTCCCCCTGTGTTCCCCCCAGGCTATCCCTTCCTTGGCTCTTGTTCTTCCATCTTCCCACTAAGCACACTGTTCACCTGGTCCCAGCTCTGCTCTTCCCCTTCTTCTCCACTGTTCTTTATAGTCCTTTATCTTGACTGCTCCTTTCTCCAGCTCACCACTGCGTACCCTCCCAGGCCCTTTCCCTTCACTTGTAACTAGCCCATGCCAAGCATCTCCCCTCTGCCTTTTCAAGCCCTTCCTGCGCACCTTCCACGCAGACCGTGCACCCACCGGTCACCAGCTCTGCTGGCAATCTGCAGGCTCCTGCTGTCACTCCCTGGGTTGGCTCCTTGGGATGAGCCATGGTGCTGGGGTGCCACACCAGCTGGAAACACACCGTGTGTCAGCACTCCCAGTGCTGGTCAGGAGGGTTACAAGTCCCGACAGCATTATGGAGCACAGCCTATATCAGCATTTTATGTCTGGCTGGCAGCAAGGGAAGTCTCCTAAAGTGGGAATTCCTCTGTCTTCTTAGGAGGGTTTCTGAGAGCCTCACTTTCTCTTTCTTCACGCAGATTGGGCCTTTCATTCTCACATGAAGTGGGATTCTAAACAGAGATGTCTGTTCTCGTGCCAGAAGCCAAAATGCTCCTCTTTGCATCTCCATATCATTTTATAGCCAGAATGCTGTACAAGCTCTGTGAACGTCAGGCTTCAGGTAGAAGTTTATGTCAATCTCAGGTACTTTGCAAACAAACTATCGGGATGTATTTCCCCCTGCTTCACCTCTCTGAAGTTTTTGGGTTCTATGTGTGATAGAGAATTTAAAAAGGAGCCCCCTTTCTTAGAGCTCTAGTGAAAAAATTCATGCTGGTGTTGACTGGAATTTGAAGGAAGCAGAGCTCTCCCAAATATTTCTGATTGCCCCTGCCTGTTTTCCTTTAAAACAAGCCTATTGCCTTCACCTCTCCATGGGCAGGGTCTATAAATAGCCTTGAATGTCTGGCTCCTAGAGCGATGTCCATATCTCAGGAAAGGTATATACAGTTACTGCGTTCAACTTGACCTCTTAAATTAGCTCAGCCACAAGAAGGTACAAAAGAACAACAGAAGTTATGTGACTGTTGATGTTTATTCCTGGGGAAATAGGAAGGAGGGGTGTTTCATAAGCTGTTCGTGTTCTTAAATGCTGGTGCAAATGATGCTCTGACATCAGCAAGTGGCAGGACAGTGAATCATAGCTACAGCAATACGAACCACCCCAGTCCAGGGCAGGCACAGGTCTCCCCACCCTTTGTCGGTGGCCCCCAGGTCTGGTATCAGCTTGGCCCTGATACTGGACCTGCAGCCCTACATGGGGAGTCGCCAGCTCTTTCCAGTTCTCACCATTACCCAAAGGAACATCAGCCTGGCATAAAATGTCTTGACCTTCTTCTTGCATAGCTAATGGATTTCATAAAAATGAAGAGTCAGTGATAAGAAGGAAGACATTGGGAAACTTCCTTCCTATGGCCGTTTTTCAGAAAGCATCTCTCTTCCCATGTGGCATCAGTCCCTTATCTGAGGAACCCTATCCTGGTCCCTCCAACAGCCTTTTCCCAGCAGAACCTATCTGCTCTCCCAGTGCAGAAAGGAAACAGTGAGCACCCTGAATTGAGGGCCACCAAGGGCCATCTGATTGCTCACATATCTAATCTCCAAGAAAGAGCATGGTGTTTGCTTTAGGAGAGCACATTTTGGTAGATAAGGGCTCCCTGCTGTGTTACATGGCATTTTCCAAAGCCCATTAGAGTCAATGGAAAAGCTCCTGCTGGTTTTGACAGACTTAGTGGGAGGCCTTATTGAATTGAAGTGAATCCTTAAAGTCTTGCATATGTGTCCGAGTCTCCAGGCAAGCTCAAGTCCTTTTAGGTGCACTGTGACTCACCCTCTGAAATAATGTACCTTTGTATTTCTGGGGAAAATAAAAAAAAAGAAGGCTGAGGATTAGACCATAATATGATCCTGTGTGTCCAAAAACAAATCCAGGAAGGGGTAGGAAGTGAATTAGCTGGCTGAAGTCGCTTTGACACCGAGCCTCCAAACGCCTGCACAGTAATTCCAATCTGAAATCACAGAATCATAGAACGGCTTGGGCTGGAAGGTACCTTAGACATCACCTAATCCAACCTCCCCACCATAGGCAGGGATGCCTCTCAACTAGACTAGGTTGCTCAAGGCCTCATCCCGCCTGGCCTTGAACACCTCCAGGGAGGGGGCATCCACAACCCTTCTAGGCAATCTATTCCAGAGTCTCACCACCCTTGTACTGAAGAACTTTTCCCTAAGATCCAATCTAAACCCATTTTCCATCAGTTTAAAGATCCCTTCCTTGCTCTTGCTCCAGCTACCAATGAAGCAAACATTAAGTGAAAAAGAAACCCAGCTTCAAGGCTGGCAGATTAGCTATTTTTATCAACACTATTTTTTACGCACAAATGATTTAAAAACACATCTGACATTAAGCCAAAAGGTCATCTTTTTGCTGGTTATTGAGCTAGCACCAAAGCCAGGTGGAAAGATTTTTGCATCCCCTGGCCTGGGTTGCACTATGTGCATCTCAAACAATGTCACATTGCATCACATCCCAGCTGAGGACTTAGCCCCAGATGATCGGGCATGTCTGGGGCAGATGTCTTCAATGCCAGGACACTTCTGTTCTCTATTCAGAAAGTGCTGGCTGGACCTTCAGAATCTGGAGCCATCTGCACTTGCTCAGGAATTGCAAATGAGGGCACATCCATAGTTAGCTACTGACTGCACAAACAGCCCCTGGCCATGGGACTTCTGCAGCTGAATACTTTCTCTATGCAGTGTGCTCCAGAACATCCTCCAGAAGCTTTGGGCTACTACAAGCAGGGATGTGGAGAACAGAAACAGCCATATATCCCCAGCTACTGGATCATAATCTGACCATGACTCCAAGCAGTGGCTCTGGGCTCTGGAAGCTGGTGAAGGTAGGTGGCACCCTGTTCCCTTGGGCTCTGCAGCACCATCTGCCTCTCCAGGCTCCCGCTGCCTCTAGAGTCCATTTTCAAACTGTTATGGCACAGCACCTTCCACCCCTCCCCTGCTGAAACGCCTAATCACCAGACGAGAGGCAGGTCTCCGGCATGTCCCACCTGGGACACCTCAACAACAATTCCTGTTTTGCAGAGGCTGGAGGACGGAGCTGTTTCTGAGAACATCCCAGACGTCAGCAGGGCTGCTTAGCTGCCGGCTGGCACTGCCACTTTGCCCCAGGAGGAAGGGGAATGGTCACAGTGAATCACTGCACAAAGGACAAGACGCCACTCTTGGCAAAAAGAGCATAACGGAAATGGAAAATTTAAAATATTTGCCTTGCCCCGAGAACATTTGGGCCATTCAGCTTTGGTTTTAATTATGGGACCTGGACAAATTGGGTTCCTCGCAGAAAAGACAATTAACACTTGCTAAAAGGCGATGTTATCTTAAAGACCCATGGGAAATCACTTTGTTTATCCAATATGAAATAATAACACATGGTCTGTCTAACCACTGCCAGCTCAGGATCCTGCAGCTTTCTGCAGCCAGCAGCCATCTCATCTCACAATACCCTCAAGGAGAAGCTAATATTACCATCTCCCCACTTCCAGATGAGAATAGTGAAGCAAAGTGAAGGGAAAGCACTTGCTTAGTGTTATTAAAGAGCCCTGTCCTGACTTCCTGGGTCCTGAGAAAAGCCAAGGGCACGTGCCCTGAAATGCAACATGAAAGGAGCCTCAAACCTGCAACTTTGCCTTGCTCCTTGCACACAAGTACCCGGGCCTCAGATTTAACAGGCATGTTTCCACCCATCACACAGGCATCTGAAGTGGCTGAATGTCTAGCCTACACCACGTTCTCGTATTCAGATGATACCATGAGGACACGTATGCCTGATGACTACCGTGTGCCCAGCAGACAGAGCCAGCTGCCACCGCACGCTCAGTGCAGTGAGGTGGTCTTGGCTCTCTTCTCCCTGAGCAGACAGTAGCTCTGGGAGTGATTTTGTGCTGAGAAAAGCAGAAAGATGAAATAGCCCCCCAAATAGACTGGAATAAAGCTAGCTGTCATAGCAAAAAAGGGGGAAAAAAAAAAGATTGAAAAATTTTGAGCAAGATACTTAAGGTGTCCAGTGGTTTTAGGCAAAACTGACCTGAAATTGTTAGCAGGGAAAATTGTGTGGCCAGTTACACAAATGCACAGTATTTCTGCAGTGTATCTCAGAGTCTTGCATGGCGGTGCATGCAGCAGAAAGACAAAGGTCAAGACTTGGAACTGGGAAAACTTAAGCCACTTTTTTTTTTTTTTTAATCATAAAAGCCATAAAAGTTTCTAAATACAATGCTCAACATTTAACAAAAACTTCCAAAGAGCAGATGAGGTGCGTGCACCCTTCACGTGGCTTCCCCCCACCCCAGCAGGATGGGAGCACAGTTTGCTGCTGGAGAGTGACAGCACTGGGGCCTTTGCTCTGTTCTCTTTTTTTCACTTCTTCATTATGCTGGTTTTCCCACTGAAGTGCCATTTTCCAGCTCCTGGAAACCCTCACAACATCTTCATCTCCAAACATGGCGAATGGCGGGAAAGGTTGAGTCTTCCTGTTTATGAGCAAAGAAAAGCCCTTCCTGGCCAGCTCCTGTTCCACCTCCTGGTCAATTAACATACATAATTGTTTTTCCAGGCAGAAATGTAAAGAAAACATTTTTCCTACTGCTGAAGACATGAAAGGCAGGATGCAGAATATGAAAAAATGTCTGGAACCGCTCCACTGCTTCAGACATAAATTGTCCATCTCTACATATGTCACTACGTGCAGGGCCAGTTTGGGCCACTGTTTGCAGGCTTTTCCCCAGTCCTATTTTTGGTACAGAAACAAATAAATCAGCAGCTTCCCTTTCTTCCAGCAACAGAGCTGGGAAAATGGAGATGGTGATGCTGCCTGCCCTGGCAGCCCCATCAGACAAAACACCTGGCAAACCAGCTCCTGGTTTCCACTCTAGGCATAGAAATAAAGATCCTCCGGGAGAAATGTGAGCCCCCTCCTGCCCCATGGTGATGGGCTGGGTATGGCTGCAGTATCCTGCAACCCCTTCATACCTGCTGGGTCAAAATAAGACCTGTCCTTACAATGTGAGCACCCTGTGTCCCTCAGCCAGCTGCACGCTCCTGCCAGGGCATTGGCTCCAGTACACATTGTGTTGCTTTGGCTTCTGATCATACTGGGAATCCACCAGGACAGTGTGGTCTTGGCTTTACGTCTCTGCTGTGTTTCTGCCTATCAGCTGCTTAAGGCTTTTGGGCTGGCTGGAGGTAAGGGAAAAGGCAGCCACTTTTGCCTCTGTCTTGGGACACTTCCTCCCTTCTTTTCATAGTCTGCAGCTTTCAGAAGTCACTAGGACAAAGCTTGTGAAAGGGATGATGATGAACAGGCACAAAAGTCAGTCTGGCAACAGCTTCCTGAATTTCCAGAGGTCCCAAACACCAGTAGACTCTCCTGATATTAGCACTAGTGTCTGGACTGCTTGGTGAGAATGGCCTACAACACCAGCAAGAGATTCTCCCATGGTACCCCTGGGCTGCCTCCAGGACTACCTGAAGCCAAACAAACTCCCAAGCATGGACCCTCGTGGTGCAGAAGCTGTGCTTGCAGACACAGTCTTTGTGAACCAGAGGAACCTCATTTGGAGGGCAGCTACTCACAGAGGAACTGGAGGTCTGGGATGGAAGTCCTTCCTTCAGCACTTGTGCTTGAAAACGTGCCTCTGAATCCTTCTGGGTTTTGTTATCATGGACTATAAACAGAGCTAATAGATGTAAGCATTAAGTGCTGGTGATGTAATGGGCTGGAGTTTATTCTCTAACAGCACGATCCTGACACGCACACACAGCCTTTATCTCAGATGTTCACTGCAGTGTAGCCTATCATTTCAAATGCTTCCACGTGAAACCAGCTTCCAACATGAAAGGCAGCTCAATACCTTCATAGCTCCTCTCTGGCTGCTCTTTGAAGGTACCCATGCTCAGGACGGAGCAGAATCCGAATTGCACTCGTCCTCTGGGAAGATCTGCCCTGGGGTGTTTTCCTTCCAATACAACCACTGAATTCCTTCCAAGAATTTTGCAACTGGCTGAGCCACACATTTTCATTTGTTAACTAGCTCTCTGCTGATTAAACAATACATTATGGCTCACAGGACTTTTATTTATTTTTAAAACAAATTGCATGCTGATGAAGGAATAGAGATAATTTTCACACCAACACACCCTCCCACACACACATACTGCAGGAGCTGAGCTTACAGCTTCTCTGCAGCATCGGCAGAACTGAGTATTAGCTGCCCAAGGATGACGAGTTGAGGGCTGGTCAGGATTGGGCCACTCCTTCCCTAGAAAGGGGAGAAAGGGAAGGCACAGAGCTGGGCAGAGATTCAGAGGAGGTTCCCACTGCCATCACTGGGATGGGAGAGAGAAGAACTAGCTGTTGCTGGAGTGAAGTGTTACTGTGCTGTGTGCACGTGTCTCCAACACTGATGTTGGGCAGCAGCAGCCAGTTGGGCTTTCCAAGGCCCTGCTATAGGCAGCACCCATGGCTCTGTTCGCCTCCTAGGAAGCTTCTGAACAAGGTCTTTGCTCCCATCCTGTGCCTCTGGCCAGACTTGCAAATGCTCCCAGAGGCAGAGTGCCTCTGGTTTTCCTGCCCCGAGCACAGAGTGTTCTCAGGCAATCCCCTGCCAGATGAGCGCACACTGTTTTCTCCCTCACTCAATCTCCAGTCTTCAGCAGTGAAGTCGGCTGGGCAAACCTACCTGCGGGCAATAAAGCAGGGTCTGGCCCAAGCAATGAAGCTGCAATGAAGCTGTGTGTTTCATTACAGCTCTCAGGACGAGCGGTCCAGGCTTTGGGTTTCTCTTCTTCGGGACTCTGCATATGCCCAGGCCCAGCCGTGACCTGTTTTTATAATGTTTGGACCCTCTATTATCTTCCAAAATTCCTTTTCCTCTTGCAGAAATACTGCTTTGTGTCAGATCCATCTCTGCTGGGACATCTGCTCATGCTAGATCTCACCCATGTTGTAGCTGAAGCAATTTGGGTTTCAGACAGGGGAGATTCAGGGAGTGGGATGGCAAAGCCATGTTTGGGGTTATTTCCAGAAGGAAATCTCAGTCTGACTCAGCTGGAGCCCTGAAGTGCCCTGCACAGGGTGAGCCAGCAGTGAGAGAGGAAGGATTTGGTCATGGCATGGCAGGGAACAGGCATCCTGATAGACACACACTCATGACTAAATAGTCCTTATACTTGATTAGACTTGATTACATGAAAAGCTCAGAAGGTTATAGCTTGTTTTTTTGAGTCTCATGTGACTTCTGGTTGAAATGTTCACTTGTATGTTCTGTTCACAAGCACCATGAGGAATAGGCTTAGTAGAGACATTTTTTTTTACTTTACTGTCTTCAGTGAGGAATTTTACAAAAAGGTTACAACACAGATCATCTAGCAGATTCTTTGCTAGGGTTTTCCTTCACAATTTTGGACTTGAAGAGCCCTAAAGTAACATAGGATAAAATGCAGGAGCCTGCTGATACCACCTCTGACCCCTCTCGCAGGAGAGGGAAATGAAGGAAAGGAAAAGCAAACCTGCACAAGGAACAGCTGTCAGAGAAGCACTAAGCAGTGACAGACTCCAAGAGCTCCTGGAGAATTTCTGTCTAAGTCCAAAGAGCTATGTCTACTCCTTAGGATCCAAAATAAGACAACTCATAAGGAAAAAAACCTCAATTATGGAGGTAGTTTAAGGACTGTTTCCCCTAAATTGCCAGTGATGTGAAGAGCAGAGTGTACTAAGTCCCACAGATCACAGAGATAAGTAACAGGCTATTAAGGTGTCATCACAATATCCACATAAACACAGCATTTCATATTGGCAATAGAAACAGTTTTAAATCTATTTTTTTGGCTTTCAATTAATCTCTTGAGAAGAATAACTAACTTCTAAAATATTTGCTTTGGTTCTCATGAAACAAAGGGAGTGTTAGCCCTGGTTTGAGATATTCATGCTCTCCAGCCCGTATCTCTCTGCACTGCCCAGACCTGGCAAGTTTCTGCAATGTGGGTCAAGAGAAGCAAGGTGCACTGGCCAGGAGGCAGGGGAGATGTGCACAGCCCTGCTCTGGTCCTTTCCAGCAGCAGCTCTGCAGGTTCAGGCTGGATGTCCCCTTGAAAAGGGAGAGATTTTTTTGTTGTGCTATACAGGGGTTAGACTTGGTCCATAAGGACCGAGCTGAAACTCCAGTTCACCTGTGAGCGAAAGAGACTTCCACATTTGAAATACACACAGATGCCACCATCTCAATATGAATCCTCAAATCTTTGATTGTCATGCATTTTTAAATACAATGTTGCATGATTGCCAACTAATTAAAGAAATCAGTCAGGCTGCCTTTATAAAAACACTGTTGGGAAAGGAACTCTAATTCTCAATTACTAGGGAAAATACTGCAAGTATGGAAATTTATCTGTATGTGCTACAGCTAAATGCTGCTGGGGAAAATTTATGCCCATAGTTGATTGCAGGCATAAAATTAGAGCCTATTTATTTTGTGGTGTCCATAAATTTCGAGTTCCAAAGTTGAAAAGGTAGATGAATATATAGATAGAAAACCCTTCCTGGAGATAGGAAAACAGACTGGCAAACTGGTTTTACGGACTGGCATTCTGCTATGATCACTGGTGATGTCATTTTCTAGCAGGTTGGCCACTGGCAATGAGCGGCACTGAAATGCCAAGAGTAATTAAAAACCTGATTTCCTCCAGTGTCTCAGATTATACTTGCTGGGACATGTTTCTTGCCATGTGAATGTCTCACCAAGCTGAGCTAAAGCCAGAAGTGTATGAGATTTGCTGGCTGCCTCAATTTCAAAAAGTGCTTAGAGTAAACATTTTATACTAGCTAAAGCATTCAAGTTTTACAACACCTAAAGAGTGCTTGCTCTAACACCCAGGAACTGACCAGGGAGGGCACTGGGTTTATTTGGGTTTACATGGGCATCTGGTTGTTGGCTTAAAAAATTCTTAGGCAAGTTCTTCAGTGTCACCTCCTCTGTATCTGACTGACGCTTAACACACTGGGTCCCAGTTCTGGCCAGGATCTCGTGAACCGTTTAACACACATAACAGTGTGTGCAGCATTAAACCTTGATTTAATACTACAAACTGCTGCACTTGTTAACATCATGCCCTGGAAAAGTCTGTCTCTTACTGTGCCATAGTCTCTTTGTGTCTTCTCATGAAATGCGCTCAACCATCCTCCGAGCAGCAGGGAACACCTTGAATAACATCACCACCTGCAATAAAACAAGCAGGATTTCAGGGCCAGGAAACAAGCATTCAAAAGCCTCCCCTGTGCTGTGGTCTTTCAGGTCATAGCTTCAGAGAGAATATAATTGATGTTTGCATGGGGACAAGTCACGGGCACGTCCTTTTAAATGGTTTTGAAGCCTCAGTGATTAGTAACAGATTATAGAATGCCTCTCCGGAGAGCCCGTGCTGCATCTCTCCGTCAAGCACAAATGGGCTGCAATTGCACGCAGACGGGAGGCATTAATTAGTGATTTACACCCTGCTTCTCCTGGGGACAGCCTGATTGCCATACGCCTGGGAATGAGAACAAAAGGGTGAGGAGAAAGCCTGGCTTGCTGGAGCCTGCCCGCTGCCCCGCTAGCACTGTAGTGTAGCTGCTGCAGTGCCTTCTGCTGCTGGTGAAAGCCACTTCTGTGCTATGCTGGGAGAGGTGAGAAGGACTCACAACCAGCCCTGCCTCTCCTCATGTGGTGTCCTCTCTTGGCAACAGCTCTTAGGCTAAATTGCCACCTGCCCTTTCATTTCTGGATGCCTCTTCAGCTAACGTGCCCTTAGCAAACCTTTAAGACTGGTATATATATACCGGTATACCACTAAGGATTCTCCTGCTTAGGGTAACATGTCCATGGGATGCAACTGAGGCTTATGCAAATGATTGTAGAGCATTAAGGGGTTCCCCAAATAGCCATAATTAAAGGCTTAGCCAGTGGCTTTGCCAGGCATTCTCCGTCAGTCAGACACAGAGCTATAGAATCATTTTGGTTGAAAAAGACCTTTAAGATGTTCTATTTTTTTTAAATATAATTTTCTGTGTGAAGAAGAAAGATAGTCCTGGTGAGAAACTCTGCTGGAGACTGTAGACTGCCTCATGTGATATACATCATCAGTGGGATGTGCAGAGAGAAGAGCCTGCAGCACAGTGCTGTTTGATCAGCTTTACATTTTGCTTGCTTTGGTTACCTTAGGAATGCTAGCAGCATTTTGTGATGTCTTTTCCTACCTAAGCGAGCAGCCCTTGCTGTGTAGTTTTTCTCTTGCAGTTAATGGTAGACCATGGTCATGTCACAACTTCAGCCTCTGTTTTAAATGTTGCGTAAGCAGCTCTCCAGCTGCAGCTAGAATCTTGGTGGAGGGACATCTAGGTGAATCCAGACCAGGGTTTCTCACAGCCTGTTCTGAAGCACCAATGACATTATCAATTGGGGATGCTTTCCCCATGTTTTAATGTGTAGAAGACCATCCGTTCAATCTCCTGCTCCCTCTTTCCTCACACATTGCCCTTGTTTCTCTCTGCTTTCTCCAGACTCTACAAACCAGTCAAGCGAAACATCATTCATTTCCAATGTTAGAAACGCACTCACTACTTTCCGTTTATCACCTCTGTCTTCACTGAATGGAAGATGAACCCAGCTTGCTCCAAGCAAAGCTGCTTCAGAAGGATGGTTCACACTTCCCCTCCTTGCAGCAGCCGGGTGAGATTTACTAACACTGAGTCTATGCAGAAAAAAAAGTTGCCAAAACACTTTTCCCTCTAGAGACTTGACCCCTTCTTGACTCATAGCTCTTCCTCATTCCCCACAGCCACGAATGATTTCTTTCCCAGCTCCACAACCATTTATTCAAACAGACAGCTTTAGACAACCATGTGCCAAATAATATCTTTCATCATTTACCTTTTCTCCTCATTTTCTCATCCGCGCTGGGTATTGAGCCTGCTGGTACAAGTGTTTGCCATGTGTATTCTAATGGTGAGAGGATGTAAGGAGCTGCACAGGCCTTCACATCAGTCATTGCTCCTGCAGCTGTTGACTGTTGGAGGGAGGGCTGTTTGCCAGAAGGTGATCAAGAAGTGTACTGAACAACATCTGACTGGAAGTGGTGCTGAATAGCAAATTGCCCCGAGTTAGGAACTGGGTTTTCCAGTCCAATGTTTGCTCTTTTACAAAGAGTACTTAAGAGAAATGGGAGGAGCTGGAGAAATTAAGAAAGATGGGAAGCCCTTAAGAGAAATTAATTACTCATTGCTTTCAAAGCCCTACAACTGTATCTGGGGGCCTCTGGGACTGTTACCAGAGTCTTGTCTCCTCCAGAGGCAAGAGCAAGCATGATTGCCCCAGGAGATGCAAGCAGTAATGGGTGAATCCAGTGCAGAAAAGAGGCAGGCAGGGCTGGCTGAGCCACTCACCCTGCTGTGCTTCAGGCCCAGATCCTTGTTCAGTAACCACGCTCAACACAGTTTATGGAGCACAAAGTCTTCTTGGGAAGCGGAAGAAACAGTGGGAGAATGGATCCAGCAGAAAGCCAAGGCAAATGTTGATTTCTGAAAGAAGCAGACGCATTGCTGTTCTGTTTTTTCCTACACTAGCTACACTTAGGCAGGAAGGGGAGAGAGAGCTGGTGATGCCACTGTGCTGTCCTGGCATTCCTACTGGGAGAGGTGAGAAAAGTCCATTGAACTTAAGTGCTGCCCTATCCAGCTCCGTGAATATGTTTTTATGGCTAATGTAATTGCAAGCATACTAATCCACTTAAACTCATGCTGCCATCTCTAGTACAAGTGTGCTGTGTTCTGGAATGGGAAGCGATCCTCTTCAACATGCTGTTATTGGCACAATGGAGGTGCCACATTACTGGTCCAAGCCACAGTAAATTACCTCTTGCTGTGCCATAAAGCAGTCTGCAGCACCCCTTCCAGCCACGCTCAGCCCACAGAATGGAACCTATCCTCTTGAATCCAAACTAAAAATAGAACCAAATGAGGAGGGGGGATATTTTAATTTCTTTTAGAAATACAACACTATTCCTCCAAAGGAGAGGTTGGAGGAGACAAGTCTGAAACCTCTTAGCCTTCCTTCCTGCTCCAGTCCCTGCTGGCTGTCTCCAAGGCAGTGCCTTACAAAGCAGCCTTTCCCTCAAGCCTGTGGTTGCACAGATTAACACTGAGCCCTAAAGGAAGTGGGTAGATTGACACTTGCCCTCTCCAAATCCTGAGCTCACCAAGACAACACTGATCAAATACAAGTTCCCATCTCCTGCCAGTGCCAGGGTTTGAATCACACATCCCACACCTCACCTGTTCCTGTGCGGGCACAGTGAGCTCTGGGCACTGCTTTCACCTTGTGCACAAAGTGCTCGTCCTGAAGCAGGAGCAAGTGGCCTGGCCAAGAGTGGCCCATGTCAGCGTGACCTGCCCCAGCAGGCAGCTGGAGGTGTCAGCTGGAACCATCCTGCTCCAAAATATTTTTTTTTAAATTTTTTTTTTTTGCTGCTCCCCTTCACAAATTCCTTTCCAGCCACAGTTTCCAAAGTAAGGCAAACAGACCTTGCACTGGGATGTCTTCCAATGCAAAGATGAGACAAGTTGCTTTTCTCTGACTGGTTTGTTTAAGATATAGAAGCCAGTTCCACAGTGGGACTGGGCCCAGCTAGGCAAGCAGGCCAAGTTCCCTTCCCCTGATAAATCATGGGCTGACTTGTAAAACTGTTTGTGAAGTACTGTTGTAAAAGGAAAACATTAGCCCAGGGACGCACTTCTCTCTCACAGCACCTTCACTCAGCAGCACCCCTGCTCCTGGAAGCAACGGCCACTCCATGAACCCGGAGATGCTCACTGAGGGTTCCCTGTTGCACCCAGGCAGGCACAATGATACCAACTCCCCGGGGCTCCAGCAGCTTAAATAAAAGCCTCTAGCTAAAACAAAAGCTGGAGGTACTGCCAAGGCTCCAAAATGCTCCTGTGCTGTATATCATATGGAAGTCTGCTTCCAGCCTCACTGCAGCCTCCTGGTCTCCTGCAGTAACAGGGGAGTGACTCTTCCTGAAGGAAAAGGGTTAGATAAACTCCTTCCATATCCCCTGCTAAAGGAAGGTGCAAAGTTTCTTCCCCTCCAATGCAAGCCTAAGCCATACAGAACCTTACGGTACAGACCTGGACAGCAAGAATATGGCCCTAACACTGTGAGATGCAAATATAGGGAAGATATGTGTTTGTCTTGCCTGTTCTCAGATGAAATTTGCTTTAAATATCACCCAGCTGACAACACTGAACTACCACAAAGGTCCTGGCCCATCCTTATTTTTGAATCTCCTTCCCTTTGTCTCACAGGTGAAAGATTCCAAACTGCCAGCATCCATGGCATCCACTCAAGCGTCTGGACATGCAACACTTTGGGGAAAATTATTTTTAGCATCATTTTCAACAGATGCTTGAAACTTTCTATCATTTGCACAAACATTAAATGATTCTGGCCAATGTTCAAACATTTCTGGCTTCTTTTGAACTGTATTCTCAGCAGCAGCCACTATAGCATTAGTATCTCTTTCAACTGTCTGCTCCTTCAAAACAGTCAGCAGCGAGGGACTGCATTTCACTGCTCGTGTTCAGGAACTGAAAGTGCAAGAGAAGTCTCAGTGCTCTGCTGAGAAAGCACAAGACAGAAAGTGGGAAGGCAGAAATGTCCTCAAAGGTCAGTGCTCAAGAAGGGAGAAGGATACGCACTCTCCACAAGCACTTTCTAAAAGAGGATGCAGAAGGTGAGGTGAGAGGAGAAGCTCTGCCACAGCCTACAGAAGCTGGGCAATGTTCCTGGGTAAGAGACACCCTGAGCCCTCGAACAAACTTGTCAGATACGTACAATGTCATGCAAGAAGTTTTGCCACCCTGAACATGGAGGAGTTTGTTCTTTTTACTGTCAAGATGATAGTTTCTTTTGAAAGGTTTTACTTCAGAAGTCCATTTAAGATAGGTTCATTGAGAAATTACACTGGAGTATTTATTCACACTGATAACAGAGCGTTTGGCTTCAAGCCTAACAACACACTAGTTGTGAATTAATTCAGTGATAATCTTTATTGGCCTGTGGTATACACAGCAATAAACCTCCACCACAAACAGATTAATAACTGGAGTGATGGTGAGGCATTAAATCAACCTCAAAAAGCTGTTTATTTCACATACCCTACCCTGCAGCGAGGCTTACGGAGCCTGGGCAACAAACCTGCAGAAAAGGAGAGCTGAGTGGAGAAGCTGGGATTTGAAGCTTCCAATGTAAAAGCAGCACAGGACAGGGTGGGGGGATTAACGCTGCACCGTGATGGGGGCTCGGTGGCCAGCTGCTTCCCAAGGGACTGGTGCTGCTGGCCAGGCAGCCCTGCAGTGCACTGCTGGAAATGAACTGCAGCAGAGCCTTCTAACAGCACATAGGGAAATGCTTCTTCCCTCTTCAAATATGGTGTGATTCTGGTGAGGAGCCTGAAGCTCAAATAAATGCCTGGGTACAGCTCCTGCAGACTGGCACCAATTCCTGCTAGGGTTCAGAGGCAGACTGGGGAGCTGATGTGAGGTGGGATCTGGGGACAGCAGCCAGACCCGCTGAGTTTGCAGAAGGCAGGTTGGGCTGAGATGCAGAAGGGAGCTCTCAAGCCCCAACCAGGCTGAGCGATTGTACAGACAGAATCTTTGTCAAATAAACCAGAATTTTTGTGGGGTTTTTGTTTTGGATTGTTTCAGTTTGTTTTCCTTGTTGCTTCTGGGGGTTTTTTTATGCACTGTATAGCTTGTTTTCCACACTTGGCATTCAGGTGACTGAAGGGTTTAGGTAATTCTGCAGAGTCGCTAGGAAAGGCAAGCCTGCTGCCCCCAGAGTTCCCATCACAGTGGTATCAGAGTCAATTAAGGATGATTTGGAGATTGCCATTAGCAAAACCATGAAGGTTGATAATTAGTTTAAGCTATCTAAGATCTGGAAGTTCCTATTTTTAATTTTCCTCCTTGTTCCTAATTGCAGAGGATTTCTGAACTGTAGAAAATGGTGTTTCTGGCTGAAGACTGGTTACTTGATATAAAAGCCAACATTCCAGCCTCATCAGGTTGATGGCGTCACAGCTTGGGAGGTTGGTGGAGTAACTGTGAGCACCCAGTCTTGTCTGCAGAATAAAAAACACCCTGAAGGATCAGATAATCTTCCCTAAAAAAATTGTTCAGGTTTTGTCAGCCAAGGGGTGGTCAAATGGAGGCTGCATATTTTGTATCTGATAATGTCAGTGTAAACGTTTCATTATTCCATCTACTTTTGTTCATGTTGACAACAGCTGCCATCAGTAAGGTGATATTTGCTATTACCATCCAGGTGCTCCCTGAGATAACACAATTCATTTTTCTATATACACTGGAAAATAACTGGGCTGTTTCCAGATGTAATCGTGTAGGCTCTACTGGCAGAGACTGCTTTTTAATTTTAATAGCATGTGCTGTATATAAAATATCAAACAATACATGGGTAATCTAAGACCTTAAATAACTTGTGCCACGCATACATATGCTCATTCTGCCCACTGTTCACACCAAAATATCACTATCTGCCAATTTAACAATGTTACTCAAATGTTTTTCAAGTTCCTAAGGGTTTTTCACTTTCTACTCTTTCTACCAGACCTGCTAACACTGAGCCTGCTTTGAAAACATTGTTCTTTTCAAACTTGAGTTTATCTTTAGTAAATAGCTAATAGCTATTAGGGCAAATATGCATGCAGCATGAACCCCCAAGTGTCCTTTTTCTTAAAAAAAATAAAATTTGTGGATTTAATACAATTCTCTATCTCAGCTCCATGACTTAAACTTCGGTGCAAGCTGATTATAAGTGAAGTCCCGATCCTTTTTACACAGTGCTCCAAAAGTTCCCTTGGCTATTCCCTGCCAAGTCAGCTGAAACTTTAAATTGTTAGAAGGTTTCCACATGTTCCACTTAAGATGACTCTGTACGTTTTTATAGCATAAAAAATTCCTGTATTGGTTTTCCATCATTGGATTTATAAGACTCCTATGACCTCTGCTTAGCAGACAGCAAGCTCATAAAACTTCTCTTGCAGAAAAGAGATGAGTGGACATTACAGATGTTTAACTCTTCATATTGGTCCTGGCTGCTGGATACTAGACTGGAAACACAGAGTGATCTCCCTACTATGACAGGCAGAAAGGGATATACTGAGTTGCTGCAGCAGGAGTGGGAGACAGAGGGCTGCTGCTGGACACAGAAATGTGAGTCCAGTCAGACCTGAGTATCAGTTACTGTGAGGAGTCAGTCTTCAGTGAAAAGCATCATTAACTAAGCAAGAAATTGGGCACTTAATTGCTTTATCAGGCAATAAATTAGCATTTGCACAGGCTGTTGGCTGCAGGAATCCAAAGTGAGATGTTTTGCAGATGTTGTTTCAGCCTGAAACCTGATCACACTTTATATGCTGAAGTCCTGGATTACCAGTGTTTCTGAGATTACTTGTCCCTGGGAAATAGGGTTGAGATTCAAAGACGTTCCTCAGAGAAGCTGGTTAATCACCCATAATGGATCCACAGTGAAAAAAATCATTGTTAAACTGGCTGGTGTCCTCCTGCTTAGGAGAACTGATGTCAGCTCAGCCTGATAACACAGGGACATCTTTTCGGATGAGGTGAGCAGAGATGCTGCAGAGGCAAGACATCAACAGGGCAAACCCTAATAATACTTGTCCCTGAAAACAGTTCTCATGGGAGCTGGATCTTCACCATATCACACCTGGCTACCTCCTGCTGTGGGGCTGTGTTGGCAAAGGCAACGCTTTTTGCTCTGACCTCCATGCCTGGATTGTTCGGGCTGTGTCAGCCCAGGCTCAAACAGATTTTTGGGTAGAGGAGATGGGGAAGAATTTTAACTGCAAGGAGGAGTGATAATGCTCTTACTGAAGGCATTTTCACTCAAATTGTTCCAAATGAGACTGGGTTCACACGTTGCCTTGTCTTGCAGGGAGCTGGTAGTAAAACACCTTCATTTTCTCTGTCTTGAGTGTGAGGTTGGAAAAGACAACCCCCAGAAGTCCCTTCAAATCAGAATTATTCCATCTTTCTACCCAGCCCCAAGGAGTGAGGGCAGTGAAGTAGAATTCAGGTAACTATTTTGTGCGAAAGACTAATTTATTGCATGAATTCCTTATAATTCAACCATCACTCAGCATTGCAGATCAGATAAGGTGGTGAGCTGGCTTTTCTCTCCATTTCCCTAAAAGCCCCAAAGGAGATGGAGACTTTTCTGCCTGCAGTGAAGCGCTGCTTCGCTGACACCTCTATTCCTGCTTTGATTGCGATTATTTGTTAACTGATGGAAAACACTCTTAATGTGGTGGCTTTTTTCACTTTCCTGGTATTTAATAAGACAGAACTAGCTCCCTACTTAGCCTGTATCTAGTGCAATGAAAGTAAAAAAAAAAATGCCTTGGCGGCAGCTTATTTTCCTTTTCTGCCCAGACAAAAATATCTGAGAGATGATACCTGCTATGCAAGTGAGCATCTTCACCTCTCAGACTTTTTTAAATATTTACTAAAATTTGAGAAATGTCAGAACCAGGATATTTCTCTTGAAACATCAGGGATAATTTCCTGCTCCTTGTAGTCTCACTGCTGGCCGCTGGCTTGTGTCCAGGATAAGTTCAGTCCATTGTTTTAATTCCAAAAACAAAACATCAGTCTAACAGCAGTACCTATGCTTGAGGGCCATTAGTATGCCTGGAGTATTTTGCATAGGGGAAACATGAATTATCTTTCCACAGCAAAGCTATCGCATGAATTAATGTTCCTTCTTCATTTCCTCTATGCAGTAATTTCACACTTGAGGGATAAAGCTTCCCTGGTGCCAGGGAGCTTTCTCCACTCCGGATCCCAGCAGACTGATGAATTTACGTCAAATCAGTGCCCCAGTAAAGCTGCCAATCAATAGGAAATGGACCCAGTACTGTGGGACAGTCTGTGCCAGCATCTTCCCTTTCCCTCTGTGGACAGCCTACTGCCAACTGCTCTCCAGGCTTCTAGGCAGGGGTGTCTCATCATTAACCATCTCACTGTCTGAGTTAATTACAACAAATGGAGGCACAGCTCTGAGACAGAGACCTGTGGGCAGCACTGACAGCATCAAAACTTTCTGAGGATGCTCAGAGACACTAGTCTATAGAAAAACAAGAAAATTATAATCTTGCCCTAATGCCTAGAATTCCTGGAAATTTATTCCCCTTCCAAAAAGAGACAAATTATATCCTACCCACTGGCTCTGGGGTAAAACCCGAGACAAGCCCCTCAGCTATTCTGGATGTTGGGTGGTGTAAGAGAGAAGTCTCTGCCTCTTTCATGCTGCCTCTCCCCAGGCTGCAGTAGGATGCAACGAGGGACTCAACATTTTCAGCACCAGCACATGAGAAACCTGGGGTCCTTGGGACCAACTCATTTCTATGTACTAAAACAATACCATTAACTTCTAATTTAAGGCATTTTCACAGTACCTTCCTTGCAACTGTGGAACTGACTGTGAGATTTAAACCTAGCAGCCCTTCACACAAAGCTCAGGCTTCACACAAGCAGCGCAGCTTTCCCCAGAAGTGCAGAGGGGTTTCCACTCAGCATTTTTCACCAGTAAACCTCAGCTCACCTTACGAAGAAGATGAGTTTCATTATCCCCATTTTTCAAATAGGGAAACAGGGGTGGTCAGAAAGGTGACAGCTGCTGGCTACTAGCAAGCCCAGTAAGCCGGTCCTTCTGCAATCCACCAGGTCTTCTATGGGCTGGGCTTAACTCTTCTTACACAGCCAATATAGCAAATGCTATGTCTGACGGCATCCTGGGAGAGGGAGCTGGAGTTCCTACCAGGTGTCACCCACCAGCTATGCAGGTTCACAGCCCGGATTGCCAGCCCTACTTCTTGTTTTCTGCAATGCTCCTCTCCTCACCCATAGCCCTGAACTCTCCTGGGTGGAAACACAGACCCAGGAATCTGAGCAGACCCAACCCTCCATGAAGCCTCAACACCTGTGTTTAGGGCTGGGAAGCCAGATGTAGTCCTCTGGGAACTGAGCCCCTCTTACAAAGGGGTTTTCTCAGCCAAAGGATGAGTGTCTCGCATTGGTGAAGCGAAATGAAGCTTAAAGAGACATGCTCAAGATAGAAATCCTGATTATTGAAAAAAAATTATTTCCTTTATCAGTGTCCATTAATAGCAATTCTCATGTCATGGAAAGACTTTTGAAAATCTAGTTGACCTTCCTGTGTTTCCTCTCTCTGATAACTTTTAGCACTATGGCCTGAACAGGAAAATTGGGCAGGTTTTGTTTGCTTTCTGGTCCATCTCCCTTTTTGGATGAAGCTGTGTGGAGACAGCAAATATAACAGTGAAAAGATTGATTAAAATAACCCTGTCAAATGTCTGTCTTTAAAAAAATCACAAAAGTCTTATACAATGGCACTACTGGCATCAGTTTGAAATGCAGAGCTGAAGCCAAGATTAGCTCCTCTTCCCCTAAATAACAGGTCTGGGTGAAGAGTCAGTGTCACGTTGTGATGTTCAGACAGGACATGGCAAAGCCTGGGAGATAGTATCTCCTGATGCCACACCTGGAAAGACATGAGACCAAGGCGCTGGCACTGCTGAGGTGGTGATATCATGTGTGGTGTCACCCACCACACCCTGGAATAATGCAGGTCTTTTATTCACTGCTTTTTGGCAGAGGAAAAAGAAAAGCTACTACCCATCACCATGGATGTCTCAGGCTTATTAATACACATTAATTTCCTCCTCCATCCTTCTTGCACATGAAAAAAAATTGTTGTACCTTCCTGCCACACACATTTTTGTGAGAGAAGTCTCCTGGCCAGGCTTGCATGCAGCTGGGATTGTACTGGAAGAGAAGAGGGAAGGAGATGCCTGGGAAGTTTTCTGCCATGCAGGACATACCAGTGGCACGAGCTCTTCATTCTTCTAAGTAACCACACACATGCACAAAGCTGCATTCAACAGGACAGGTGAAGAAGCTCCCACTTTGGGGTGCCATGCTAACAACGTTTTCTAGAGTGCATCTGGCCAGGACAGCATAATGAAAATAGTGGATGGGATGGACCAGGAGATAAACCCAGGATAATGCTACCCTGCATGCTGTCCCTTCCTGTCATGCCTTAATTCCATTGCCCTACTCTTCTCTGGATTTTTCGTCTCCTTTTTTCTTGTCTTGCATCCTCTTGTGCTCCAATGTGGCTGGCAAGAAAGTCACCCATGGACAGCCACAAACCAGGGGTCACAGCAGTCAGGTCGCTCAGCCGTTCCCAGCCCCTAACATCGAGAACTGGAGTTTTGGCAGAGGTAATGGGATTTCATCACTGAGTGCAGGGGCTTTGTTCTCCCAAAAGTCAGCCTTAGTTTGCAGAAAGTTTGACCTCTGATCATTGTGCTTTCTCAGCTGCTTCCCTTGTGCTAGTTGCTGTCTTGCCAGTAACACAGTTCATCAATAAGGATTTTTTTTTTATCTATTTACAGCCTGGGAATAGAGTTCTTGATGGCCTTTCCAATGAGAGAGAGATACAATCCATCTTGGACATGCATCAGAAGGATGACAGTCTGATTTAGGCTAATAAAGAGCATCATTAAGTTAATGAGATTAAGGCTGATTTGTTTATGCTGTCCCTGTTGGAAATAGTGCTCCAGGATAGGGACTGTGATGTTCCTGGGACCTGGGGAATTACAGAGGAATTTTGCTGTGGTGCAGAAGCATTGACCTGATTCCTCTGCCCTCCCACACCCAGCACTTTACAGGTTCATTGGGAAAGATTAAGATAATGAACTGTTCCCTCCTCATTTTCCCATCCCTAGACAGAAATCCTCAGGCCAGTAAAAAGACTCTTCATTCTTGTCCTTGGAAAGACCTACTGGGCATGTTCCCAAGGGGGGGGAACTGAAACTGTAAACTGGTGGGGAGGAAGAGGAGGACACCACATAGGTGAGAAGGACCTGTTCTCCACCTTTGCCAGTTACACATGCACTTGCAGTGTCTCCCTGCATGTTATCCACGGGAAAGGCAGGGCATAGCTTGCTATGACATCTCCATTTACCAAAGCTCTCTGATGCATCACCAGTTGCAAATAACTGAGTTCAATCTCCCAGCAGTTAGATGAAGTCATGACTGAGTCCAGATAACAGAGGACAGGACTGGATTATTCCAGACTTTCTGTGAAACTGCTCTCAAATCCACTCAGTGATTTAGGAAACAGAAAAGTGCTCCCTTGAGAAATGGTTTGGGAGTGTGACTGTCCTCTGGGAGGATGCACAGTCATGCTTGCTGCGCTTTTGAGGACGCTGGCAGAGCCCTGGGCAGTAGGAGCAGCATGGGAAGAGGCACATGGTGCTGGCTGGGGCTCAGATGGGGCAGCAGCCACTGTGCTGGGCTGTGGTACAGAGCCTGCTTTATGGCACTGGGGCTCCGAGCTAGACAGGGGAGGTTGTCCCCTTCACCTGCCCTCCACTTGCAGACGTCCCACTGCCCAGCCCACAGACACTCTCTGCCAACAGGCACCAGTGAGGAAGTGTGGTGGCTCTTGTGGTGGCTCCTGTCCCTAGGCAGGGCCCTGCAGCACCCCAGGGTTAGTGGGGCTGGGTGGGATAGGATGGGAGCCCCTGGCTTGGCAGGTAACCACAGGAAGCATTGTACTACTGAGCTCATTTCCACCAGGACCAAGGGCTCATTAGGAGTAAAAATAACTCTGGAAAAACAGAGCCAAAGCCTGTCATGGAGTCCCTCAATTGCTCTGGCTGTTTCTTGATCAGCCAGAGCCAACCCAAGGTCCCTCCCTTCCTCCCTGCCTGCAGAGGCCGTTACTGCCTTTGCACCTACGAGCATGATGGTATTACCAGGAGCACAGGAACCATCTCTGGCACATCGGATGGGTTATATTGCCCTGCTAAAGCCTTCTTCTTAAAAAGCAGTCTTAGCCATTTCTAAATCACAGGCATTGTGTTTCTCTTTTGCAAAAGGCAGAATTTTACACTGGAGAACAAGAGAAATGTTTCTAAACAAACAGGTGCTATACCTCCTGAGATCCCTTGCATATTTCTTTACAGTCTTACTGTTTGAACAAGGAGCTTTTCCATCTCATTTGCAAATAGAGCTGTAGGAACAGTCAATTTTTCAGTTTGTTTGGTGAACAAAGAAATCGGAGAAAAATGAATTAGTTCAGCCCAAGCAGAACTGAATTCTTCCCCCAGTTGTTTTGCAAAACAACAATGACCAAAAAAAGATGAACTTGATCCAAACCAAGAGACTTACTTTGTTTGGGGAAGTATTGATTCTTCTTTTTCACTCTTTTTCTGGAAAAAAAAAAAAAAAGGTCACATTTCAAAAGAAAAAGCAGTGATTCTGAAAGATCAGCCTGAAAGGCTTCTTTCAAAATGTCAGAGTGAAAAACTTCATCATGTTTGAGGGAAGAGAAATCTTGGAAGGGGAGGATTTTTCACAAAACTTGGCCCAAAATGTGTAAATAATTTCCTTCTCCCACAAACTGCATTTTCCCCAAAATTTATAATCCACGGAGGACAAATGCCCCATTTCAGAATTAGGTCTCCATTGCAGCACTTCCCTGTAGTAAGGGATAAATCTGAACAGAGAAAGCCCTTGAGATATAAAGACATGGAGATTCAGGGATAAAGAGTACATCCAAGAACAAGGTATGGCAGAACTCATGGCAGGAAAGAAGTTTCTGTCTAAGTCAGGCATTACTCAACTTTACACCGCAGTGAACATCCCTTGGTCAGGGTCCAGGAGTCGGTGGTGAGCATGGAGGGTTGTTTCTCACTTTGCTTCTAAGTTTCTGGTAAGAAATGTTCACATGCTCCCCCCAGAGGAATGAAAACATAAGAAACCCAAATCTGGCAGAGTTTAGTTCCACTCTGTTGTACACGGGAAAAATGAAACAATTGAGTTCAGTCTGTATCTAGCAATTTATTAGGTAGTGCATAATTAATAAGAAGTGACATGCGTTACATGGGTTTTCTAATATGATCACATTTCCTGTGGACCATTTGCAAGCTGACTGTACATTGCTGCTTCTTCTGGCTCCCATTAAACATTAAATATTCATGGAAATACCAACTTTGCGGAGAAAAGGCAGGGTTCTTCACAATGAAATCGTGTTTTTAAGCAGAAGTGCCCTACTGCCCTTTAAAAAACCTTATAAAATAGATGACTCGTCCTCCAGAGTATCTTTGTTAGCTAGCTCATCTTCTTCACTCAGGCTGAAGAAAGAACCTCTGATATCCTTATTTCCCTCATACCCAACATTCCGCAGATCTTTTTGCTATCATATTAACCATCTGCTGTTCTGGAAGGCAGGCACTCAGTGTCCCTAAGTCGTGGGTATTATCAGAAATCTACTAAAGCCAGGGACAGTATTTCAAAGCTGAAAAATGGTGACTGTCTTTCTACAGCCTTCATTTCTTGCTCACGCAGCAGCTCCTTGGGAGCAAGTGCCTTGAATACAGTGTAGAATTTAAGAGTTCTCCATTGGAAATTGGAGAGTGAGAACACACTAAGCTGACCAGGTTTCAGCTACGTGGCCTTCTCAGTACTGGGGGTATTGTTTACCCGTTCAGGCTTTACCCGTAGCCAGCCGCACTGCCAACAACCAGTGGTTTTGTACCATGCCTGGTGAGGTTCCCAGTGCAGGCATCCCCAGTAATTAATGGCTCTGTAGTGCTGGTTGTCAGGAGGAGCACAGGACATCCTCTCTGTAACTGTCCCACAGGTTGACACAGGTTTTTAGCAGCTTACACAGAAAGGACCTCACCAGCAATGGATGGTGGTTCACCTGAAGGTGGTCCAGGGCACGTTTCTCAGAAATAGTCAGAAGGTCTTTCTCTCTCTCAAATTCAATGATTGACCACCAGGGTGTGGTAGTGTCAGATGAGGTCTTGCTGGAGGTGCAGTTTTGCAGTCATTCGTGCCCTAATACTGAGGAGCAAAAGATCTCCTTTGGGAAGAAGGTACCAGTGCCAGGAACTCTGAGCTGCAATGCCACTGCAGTCAGGTGCACTGTGTGGAAACCCAGGGCCAGGGCTCGGGCTGGTCTTACAAGACTTTGAGTTATGCAATGGGAAGAGAACCTCAAGTTAATTATTCTCCGGGCAATTAAACTTTGTAAAGGCAGATCAAAGCAGAAGTAACAACACTGAAAAGGAAAGAGATGTGCTGCAGAGCTGGGAAACAAATCAAGGCTGTGTGAAGAGCAGAGTGAAAGCCCAGTACTTAGCTGTTGCTTATCGAGAGAGAAAAATGAAGGTGGGTCTGGGAGAGAAGAGCAGCAGCTTCACTGCAGCAGTCGCACCATAGCTTGTAGTTCCTTTGGAGTCCACTCTGGCAGCTCAGCAATTGACTATCACAAGGGAAAATACTTCAGCGAGTGCCTGAAGTTTCAATGTGCAATGAGATGTGAAAGCACTTGCTGAAATATTTTCCACTGAAAAAAAAAAAAAATGGATATTTGGCTAAAATAAATGTTGCTCGTTTCCCAAAGGGAAAGGTGCAATTTTATGTATAGGAAATTATTTACAAGAAGATTGGTAAAAAAACAAACATAAAAGCTTTTTTGATCAGTAACTTCTAGTCTGGGGAATGAAATGATGCTGTTTTCCACAGCAAGCTTCAGAAAGATCATGTCTTGTTTTCTTTTCTTTCATCTGCATCATACACAGGAGTGAATACCAGTTTATGACCAGTTTTACCAGAGCTCATGCATACCAACACAGAGCCACACAAGTGCACCCAGGACAGCAGTGCCCCTTCCACACCTCGGCCCTTGCTATCCATTAGAGGCTCTGCTACACCCACAGCAACACCATTCACCAGCCCTCGCAGCAGCATCTGCAAGACCTCCAGAAGCAAGACCTCCAGAGACTGCATGGATGCACACGGGAGAAGCAAGACCTGAGGAACACATGCAAAATGGCCAGAAAGAACCATCCAGCTCAGCGAGGCTGTGGGTGTTCAGATTGAGCTGACACGCATCCAGCAGTGGAGTTGGTCCAAACCTGTATCAGCCCGAAAGCTTGCAGGGCAGGGCAGGGGGAACATGCTGAAATGGGAGCAGTGGACTGGAAGCACATCTCGTAGTGGTGAGAGAAACTCCCTTCCCCTCCCACAACAGCCCAGGGCTACTGTAGAGGGTGTTGGGAAAGGATGTGACCTTTTGTAGAGCGCATCCGAGCAGGGGAGCTGTATTATTCCATAACAGCTACAGCCTGAAGGCAGATTAAGTTGTCCCAGGGACAAAGCTGATCTCTGCAATCTTCCTGCCAATGCTTTGTCAAGGCAGGGTTGGATTTAATGAGGTGGTTATCCTGGTCAGACAAATAGCAATAAAATAAAAGGGTCAGAGGCATGTTTGAATACATCTGCATCAGCCAAGCAAGGGCTCACGAGCCCCTACCAATCCTGGAGCTGGCACAGAGGCACAGGACAGCTTTACACAGGAGCCACTGGGGTGTTGTAGCATGTGGATCCAGCTCATGGAAGCACTGGGTTTCGTGCCTGGCACGACACAAGCATCACTAGGTCCCTGAGGTGGCCATGGTCACACCATTCCTGAGCTACATCCTGAGGGCCAGAGCCTTTTTGTGCAAACTGGAATCGGAAAGGCCTCACCTTTCCCACCAGGCCACTTGCCAGCTGATCCAGAGAGGCCATCTGCCACCTTCCTACCTCCGCCTTTCCTATCATGTGTCCCTCACCAAGTGGGGCAATGACTCAGCCCATCGGCACGGCCAGCCTCCCATCATTAGAAGTGAAGCACCCTGTGTTTGCTTTTCATGGTTGTGCTCTACGGGCTTGTTTTGTCCACTTTTTTTTGCCTCCAGGAGCCATCCCTGATGCCAGGAAGACAAAAAAACCCAAGCACAATCCTGTCTGTTTGGGATATTTCCATGTTTCTTCAGCCACCTCCTGTTGTATCCACTAGTGTGACTTGTGCTCTTCAAGGGGAAGGAAGGGTTGAAGACTTCAAAGTGGTGCAGCTCTTGGCCCTTCATTGCTTCCATGAAAGCTCCCAAAAACCAAAACTGCAGTTACCAGGAACACAAGTAACAAGCCTGGCACATTCCCCAGTTGAAATGACAGTCAGTAGCCATGCTCTCTAGTGGTCCCTTTGCTACCCTGATGTGTTTTCTTCATGTTTTACCAACTGCTACAGACTCCCCGTGCCCCCTGCATCTTCCCCCTTACCCTGCGTGGCTGTCCTGTTTCTATATAATCACCAGGTGACCTGAACCATGCCTGAGGGTTTGGACAGCAGCAGGCATGGCCGTGGAAAAACTTCAGACCCTCGTGTTTAATAACAAGTAGTTAAGCTTCTTTATGATTTTTCTGTAGGTCCCTGCTGAACTGTTTGCTCCTTGGGCCAGTGCTGGAGGGGGGGTGCCCGGGGCCGCACACACCACCCCCTACGTTCATAGAGAACGTTGGTTTTACTTTGTTCTCAGTTGCTTTCCTGAATGTGCTACCTAAACAAACATGTCCACTATGGCAACAAAGCTCTTGAGTTTGACAGCATATCAGAGACAAGGAGCTGTGGCTGGGGAGGACTTTTACCCTTGGGACCGGCAAAGCACTGTCCTTGCAAGACCAGTGGCATCAAAGCAGTTACATCTGCCTTTGCCTTCTTCCACGAACAGCAGGTGAGCTGAGGACTCAGCTGCCGTGCTGCACAACCCTACCTTGGTCCTCTGCTCGCTGCTAAATCTCACCAGGGATCTCAGAAAAGCTCAGCCTGTCTGAGGGGAGCTTGTAGCCTTCACAGCATTCACAGTTCTAGACATGCTGATTAAGATAAACAGTTACTCTGACATTTTCCTAATTATGGAGAAGAGTTTCCTAAAGGGGACTGAACTCACTGCTCTGAACTGATGGGAAAAATAATAACGGACGTTGTTTCAGTATTTTTCATTCCATAAGATCCAAAAGCATGTTCTAAACATAATTTATGAGCAGGGATTGCTCATCACTGCAACACAACAACTTTGTAAGTGAGAAGCATCAGGGTATAGTAAGAATGTTTTGCAGGCTTAGGTCAGGAAGTGGAAGGTTTCGTGTCCAAAAAGGGGACATTGCAGTTTGGGGGAAGATCATATGTGACCTAAGAGGAATTCAAGCCAGTTGGGGCCCAGTATCTCTTCAGAGAAATGCAGAGCAATTTGACGAGTGCTGCTGGTTAGGACCGTGACTTGGCCTCTCTGACAAACAACCACAGCTCTTCAAAAATGATCCAGCACTGTCCCTTCCAAATCTCTCCGTAAGTTCCCTTTGGGGGTTAGAAACACAGACATTGTTGTCACTCAGAAATGGTCTAGTGATTCTCCCATACATCAGCAAAAAGATCTGTTTCGGGTATACTCTGCACGCAGAGCACGGTTGGGAAACGCAGAGCCATGCCCAGCACCTGCCCGTGCTGTGCTCCAGGCAGGCAGCAGCACCAGGCCAGAGCTGCAAACAGACAAAGCCCGGGAAGGGATCTCAGCCCAGCTTTTTGGTGGGTTTTATACGACTCGGGTTCCATAGACCAGAGCTGCCGATGTCACCATTTATCATTTAATCTCCAGGGGGATGAATATTGTCTGACTGGGTCCCAGCGCATGGGACAAGGGTGTGCAGAGCAGAACATTTCACTGCAAACAGGATTTGCTTCAGGGACCAACCTGCTCAGGTCGTGCACGTGGGCCTGGCCACACACCCCTCATCCCTGCCTCTCAGCCCAGCCTGGGCTAAGCACACGCTGTCTTTCCCTGGTGCATTCGCTGTTTGGGGCCAAGGAGAGTGATGTGCTGGGGGGTGGCTTTCCTATTTCACACCTGCTTTAGAATCACTCAGATGGGACTACACAGGTCCTGCCTGCAGGGTGGACCTCTCTGCCCCTGTGATAATGGCCAGAGTCATCCAGGATCTGAGTGGGAAGATAAAATGTTGGCAAAATGTTGTGGGCCCTTCCAAGCTTGGACTTCACATCTATCAAAAATGACATACTCCTCTTATCAGGATGGCTGTTCAAGGCAAACTCAGAAGGGTTTTACTCTGGCAGGGGATGCTGGGGACGAGTGCAAGCCCTGTGTTAAGCCCACCATCAAAGCAAAGGGAAAGCAGAAGTGTGACCCTGCATCTGACCATTGCCCTCTGGCCCAGCAACTCTCCCTGGCTGGAAGTGAGTCCATGATGGCTCATGGTTCTATTTTCCCCAGCTCTCATCCTTTGCCCAGTTCTAGCCTGAAGCGTTGCACTACCAAGAGGCTGTGTTTGTCATGAACAAAACATAAACATATCTCTGAGGCACACAAATGATTGCTTATTTGCCTTGTGCTGTTGCCTCCTTTCTTGGTCATGGTTACAAGAAAAGCCTTTTTTTTTTTTTGTTAAAATGTCAATGGAAAAACAAATGAATAACTTCCTCCAGCCACTCTCTTGCTGGCCAGCAAGAGCAGCTGCCACCCCCAGAGGAGGTGCTTGTGACTCTGAAAACACTGGCAACGGGTCCCTGGGCTTGGAGAGATCTCACTGTGCTGGGATCAAACACAAGGGATTGCTGCTGCTCCTCAGCCTGGTGCTCCCAGCAAGGATGGTGTGTTGTTTATAATTCATCTTGCTTGTCCAAAAGAGACTTTTCCCCTGTCACTACCCAACCTTGGCTGGTAACAGAGGTTATTTATTCCTGTGTCACCTGCCTGTGTGTCCTCACTGTGAAAGCGTCCCTGGGCCTGTCAGGCTGAAATGAGAACTCAGGCCCCTCTTTTGTTTCAGAGCATCCCTTTAGATGAACATGAGGGATCCTCACTGGGTATTGCTGGCAGCAGCTCAGAACCACCCCAGTGCTTCAGGCAAAGCAAAGCAAAGCAAAGCAAAGCAGTGGTGCAGCAAAACCTGAGAGCTCCTTGCTGTGCAGTTTGCTCAGCTAAAGACACTGGGAAGACACAGAATAACACCTCTTTGAGTGTGTCCCCGGGGAGAACACCTATACCTCTCTTTTGGCAGCTGCCATCCCAAGAGCTTTTCAAAGCTGACCCTCAGGGACAGGAGGCTTGAGACCAAGGCTTGGCCCAGCGAGGCTCACTCAGTGAAGTCACCATGATGCCCAGAGGGGATGCACAGCACTTGCCTAAATCTGCTGCACTCTCGCTCTGACTGCCTGGACTCTGGCAAACTCTCCTCCTCCTTCCTGAGCCTGGTTCCCACTCCTACCCAGCCTGGATCTGAGCACATGGGGACAAGCTTCATTTGAACCCTGCAAGGTATTTTTCTGGCATCTGCATATCTCACCAAAGCTCAGAGACCTTTCACTCCCATCAATGAAAGTTTTGTGGGTTTTGCTTTTCCAAGAGTGAGTCAGTATTTGGTTTGCAATTATTTTTCTAGCTAGAAGAAAGCCTGTGTTATGTGGCCCAAATGTGTCCTGCCTCCAGTTTGCCCTTTATACAAAACAGTTTTCATGGAAACTCTCTCAGCTCCATTTTTCAGATTTTCTTTGGATCTGTTTCTTAGTTTTCCCTGTTTTCCATCTATATTCACTGAGATTTTCTCCTCCTTCTTCCTCTGCTGACATTTTATTGTTCATTTGTGTTTTGCCCCTGTTTTGCTCCCTCTTTTCTTGTCCTGCATGATGATTCTGAGCCACCAGGGCTTAAACCTTGAAGTCTCAAAGGTCAGCTGCACTGAGTGAGTCCTGGCAATGCTCTGGGAGCCAGCAGCTCACAGGATGTTCAGAGGCTTAAAGGCTCCTTCAACTCTCTAGGCAAGGCAATTCAGGATGGAAAAGAGTCTCATGGCCTGGGTTAAACTCTACAGCAGAGGAAGAGCCATGGGGACTACTGAGATATGACCCCACTCCTGGGGTGGATGTGTCACAGCTAGGCACAGTTAGAAGCAGAGCTGTGCTTTTGCCACCACAGCTTTTGCTGCCTCAGGGCTGGACTCTACACAGCCCCATGGCTATGTATTCTTCAGGGAGTGACATTTGGTGGCAGTCTTAACGGGATTCATGGTGCACATCCCCACGACAACCAGTCCAGAGCACATTCCTAGCATGACAGTCCAGTGCATCTCCAGTGTGGTTGTACATCCAGGAGTGTCATCTTCTGCTTGCTCTAGGACCCTTCCCCAGCGATGGACACACATGATGTCACTCTGTGCAGGAGGAACACACTCCTGGCATGCTCCTCCAGATCTTCCTCCCATGTCCACCATGGGACATCTCTCTCCTCCAGCTGCTTTCTTTGGCTGGATTTTCTAGCCCATTCCTGTATGCTGCCAGTATTCAATGTCTTTTCTTCTGTCATCATTGCACCTCTCTCCCCTTCATCTTCACTCCTGGTTCACCCCAGGAGAGTAAGATCTTCCTGGCTGGGAGATGCAGAGTGAGAGTGAACGCCATGGCCTGAGCTCAGTGTCCCACACTCCTCCCCACAGACAGAGACTCTCTGGCTGTTCCTGTCGGTCCCCTCTGGCTGGGGCCAGCAGCAGATGTCCACCCCCTCACACTTCCAGCTGGGAGCCAGGTACATGCAAAGTGGAAAAACACTGGATCAGTAGCAGACATCTAATCTGTTTGCAGGAGGGAGAAGCTTTCTCACTGCCTGCCCAGCATATCACCACCCCCTGTTACCCAGCACCATGTAACACAGACAGCTAACTAGTTTTCTCAGCATCATTTTTCAGCTTGCAGGTTTCATTTACTTTGGCCCCTCTTCAGTGCTCTGGGCTGGGGAAAGCACTGCCTCAGCATATCATGTGCACAGCCCCAGCAAGCTGCTCCAGCCCCATCACTGCATCTGAGTCAACAGCTTGATTTGTTTGGTTTCCTTTGGCTGTTGTTTTTCTCACAATGAGAAGGAGAAGAGAGAAGGCAGAAAGCCTTGTATTCTTCTGGGGCACACAAAAAAAACAAACCCAGAAGGTCTCTCTTGGGCTGTGTGTCCACGTCCCCCAAAAAAGTGGTGGCTGGGGACAGGACAGTTTCCCATGGGTAGCTCTCGTCCATGGTCCTCAGGCCACAGAACCTCTGGCATGAGCTATGCGCAGGATTTCAACTGCACACCTGCAAGAGCTTTGTCTCTATGGTGCCTTACAGAAAGCCCTGTCTCCACCTTATACTCTGAGGAATGCTGAGGATACATTTCTTCAGAGCAGTAAGAACTTGCAGTATCAGTGCCTGTATCTAAAAACTCAGAGTACACAACTGGAAGGATCTGGAGATTAAAGCTGGAGATAGGAAAATTAGCTGCCAGGCCAGGATCCAGAAGGACATCTGAGAAATCAGGCAATTATATTCCAAAGGCATATCTTTTTGTGTTCTCACAGCTACAAATATAGCACACAGAACAGGCTCTTCTCTGTCAGCGCTCGTCTATTTTGCTCATCGGAATAGTAGCCAAACAGAAGATAAAGATCTTTGCTATCAACCCTTTTAGCTAAGAAATGAAGCTTGAATGAACCTTTTATAAACAAACATTTGGAGGAGAGTGGATGAAGTGAAACTGTGAGCAGTGTGCTGTGAATTAACTCCAGCACTTCAGGAATTCCCTTCCTCTCTCTAAGCTTTCACAACCCTCTTGCTCTTCTTCAGAGTTGACTCCATTCACCACTTCTTCCCAAAATTCCCCCAGGGACACCTGAAAATTGCTCAAAACCCAGAAGATGGCTCTATAATTCAAGTACATCCCACAGAGACCTGGGGATGCTGAAGCAACAGGTTCCTTAAACACCAGTTCCATATATCATATCATACATCATATATCATATCATGTATCACTACACTGTAAATCTCTTCTCAGACTTCATGCCTGTCATATGGTCACAACAAGCTCTTTACAGTCACAGAGCTGGCTTTGTCCTCTCCCTAAACAGCGCTTGGCTCTTAAGCTGCCTCAGTACTCATCCATGGACACCTCACATAAAGATCCTGGTCAGGCTGAAAGCTGTTCAGAAAAGTTTCCAGTTTGAGGGGGCTTTATGCATGGTACGTTTATAGAGAAATTAGATGAAGCAAGTCTCTACTATGTGCAATTCCAAGGTTCCACTTACATGTTTTAGATGGTAGCACATTTCAAATGTATAAACAGTTGCTGCTTTTGCTGGTTTCTCTGCAGAAGGATGTCACAACTGATAGTGCGTGAATGGCTGATTGATGCTTGGCCTTTCACATCATGCTGCTGGGGAGCTCCTGGTACAAGAGCTGGCACTTTTTTGGCATGCCCCTGGCTCCTAGGTCTAGGAAGTTAACCAGGAAGATAAATTGTTTGGCAAACAGCAACAGGCTAGTAAATCCTAATGAGAGGGAGGCTTTCTGGCAGAGCTCCTGGTGGATACATGGCAAAAATATCTCAGGTGAAAAGAGATGCAAATGGTGCCTTCCTTCCTGATCTGTGCTCCAAGCCTTGCATATCCATGGCTTGAATGTAAATTAGCTTGCTCCCCAGTATATCTCTGCTGTATTCCTTCTCAGCTCCTCATTTTCCTAAAGCTGAGGCCTGTTAGTGCACCCAGGGCCCTCACAAACAGCCCCAATCTTCTCGCTTTGTTTTCACAAAGCAGTTTCCTCAGCCTCTGAATGTTTTCAGACATTGTGTTCCCTCCCAGCATGCGCCTTTGTGGTCAGGATAACCAGAGCTAAGCAAGGTGGGAGAGGTCATGACTCCATCACATTATACAGTAGCAGCACAGTATTTCCTACCCCAGCCCTGGGGGACGTTAGCATTTTGTTTACTCTTCAGACCAGAGCTGCATAAGGAACCTTGTTCTTTATTTAGCTGTGTGCATATGCCCAGATCCATTCCCTTCATGGGTACCACTAATTTGGAGTTCAGCACTACTCTAACTCTACCAAGCATTCAAACCATTCCTTCCAATGTGACCTAGTATTTGGCATGTGGTATGACACCATGCTGCCCATTCATCTGAGGGTCTGAGACCCTTTAGAAATTCATCAATATGGCCTAATTTAAATTAGTTCTTGAAATCTAAAGGATTTTTCTTTCTCTGGTACCTACACTTTTATCATCACAGTCAAATACAGTAAATTTGAGGAACATGAATTTCCTTAAGAGAAATCACCCTTGTTTTCCCTTTTCATGCTATGTCCATTTAGGGGTTATATAGTGCTCCACAAAGCCAAAAAGCACCCATAGTCCAATCCCCAGTTTCATCTGAGGCATCTCCTAGACCCAAAGTCAGGCACTTTGCCACCATTTGGTCATCTGAGATAGTTAGTGACAATCCATCCTTGTCTGCGCCTTGGCTACTTCGTCCTTTAGAGCTACAAAGAAAATACCCTTTTTTGGCCTTTAGCTTAAACTTTGATGTCTTTCCAAGTGCTTTTTGATTTTATTTTCATTTATGGACAGCTACAAATTCCCCAGTGGAGACAGAGACTTTTTTATCAGTTTCACATATGTGGTTAGCTATGAAGAATGTGTGAAGTTGCCTTCCTTAGCAACCTTTTGTGGGCTCCAGTTATCTGCGGATCTCAGCCTGAAAACTCCCTCCGCAGTGTAACCCAAGCACAAGGCAGCAAAACTGTCATGTGAAACTTCGTGCCTTACACTGAAAACCAAGTAATAATCATGGTTTCTTCTGCTGTTAAAATCTGTAAGATCGTGAACCAGGGTGGCACCCCATGAATGTCCAGGGAAATGCCCTCTGCTCACAGGGGCAATCCAGCCTGTCCACTCCATGGGAACGCTCACGTTGCTCAGGGTCCTTTGCTGAACCAAGACATGAACTGCTAAGAGCACTTCTTTCTTTGGTCACTTTGACTTTAGACAATTTCTTCATCTTTACTGCTTGAAAAGTACAATTTGGTGCCAAATGAGCAATCTCATTTTTCTCCTATATTTGAGTTGTCAGTGCAATTTCCTTAGAGCTGGCTGTGCTTGGGCTGGATTTTCATGTTTTGAGTGATACTTATTTGACTTTAACAGATTCTTAAACCTTGCCAGCTTTTCACTGGTTTATTTTTTTCTCTTTTCCCTCTTCCCTCCCAGTTCCCCATGAGACTGAATGTTACAAGGTGCTACAGTGCCTGCCAACACCCTGTCTTCTCCACTTCCACTTTTGAGAGCTTCTCTCCTATCCCTTCATCTTTGTGATATCTCCTTTTGAAGCCAGGACACAGGATTATTCTTGGGGACCAATGCTTTCCATAAAGATGCTGAATTTCATCATGAGCAGCTCAGCTATATTGAACAGCACAGCCATTTCTCATTGTCTGGAGCCAGTAAAATACTAAAAGGACCAACAAACATTTTAGTTATTAAAGAAAGGTGCAATTGAGTTTACATTTACACTGAGAAAAGGCTTTGCTGGGCAGCTTTATCAGGCAGTTTGCTGCCCTTCAAGTGGCAGAGCCTCTTGGCACGCCACTGGATGGGTAGGAAAGCTCATGTTTCCTATTCCTGGAGCCTCCTCACATAGTAACCTTTTTCTTATTTACCCATGTTTTTCCTCTCTTGCTTGAGCAACCTCGGCTACGTTCTGCTGTTTAGACCAGTCCTGCTAATTCCTCTCACACACAAAGGACAACATTGAGATTGGCTATTTCTTTCTCACCAGAGCCATTCAAGGGGGACAGGCAGATTGCAAGCTTGGCTGGAGGTTTATATTTTTTTAGCAGCCAATAATCTCAAGTGGCTGAAGGAAAATACTTTTGCATGGCATTTTTGCCTTGCTTGTGTTAAAGCTACTTTAACTGTCTTGTTTTCCACGAGGCCTGCTAGGTATCAGAGACAAGCTATGCAAGATAAGACAGTCTCCAGAGACCTTTGTAAAAAATGCTCTGATATATGGCTCCCAGGGAGCTTGGCTTTTGTCCACAGTCCCAGCTGTAGCTTGGCAAGCACATGCAAGCTCAACAGGGGCAGAGCAAATCCAGACTGGAGCCCAGGCCATTCCTTGCCCATGGCTCCAGTGAGTAGATGCTCTGGGCATCACATCTGCAAGAACTCTACCTTAATCCATTCCCTGGGGTTGACAGCTGAAAGCTCGAGGCCATCTGGTCCTAGATGACACATAGTGACTTCAAGGTGGAGGTCTCCAAAGGGCTGGCATGACCAGGCTGTATGTGTATCAGGTTGTGCCTCAGCTCCAGGCCAAGGCAGGAGCACCCACAAGGCTGCAGCCAGAGAAGGTGCAAAGAATTGCACCAGAGCAGAGTGTACAGGGCTCAGCCTACTGCTCGTATCCCAGAAAGACGTCTTCCTCATGATCAAATGCTTCCTTCAGTCTCATTGCCTCCGTGGCTGAGAAGGGTGAAGAAAACCACTCACTATTACTGGGAAAAATAACTTTGTCCACAAGGTACTGGGTGAGGAAGAGCAAAAAAGCTGCGAGTGTGTGAGGAATATGCACACAGAGCTGGCTCCGGCTGGCAAAGGAAGCTGTAGCTGCTGGGGTGTGTGGCTGAGAGAGTCCAAGGGGCTCCCAAAATGCCAGGCTGTGGTCTGCCCTTCCCAGGATCACAGCAAGTCCTCCTGCTTCACCAGCAGAGAAAGCAAAGCCAAGCTTGGAGCTACAAGAGAAATCTTTGGCCAGGTGTGGTTAGGGGCTGCGAACAAGGACGAGAGCGAGCTGTGGGGCTAACACAGGGCACAGGGAGACCTGGAGCTTATTGTAATGTATAAATAATGTGCTTGGCAGAGTGCTCTAAGGCGAATATGCAGAGACTCTTTCACCCTTCAGTTTCTGTCTCACTGATTAGCCATATAACTGTATAAACCGCTTAATCTGATCTTCCCACCACCGACAGCATGTCTGCCAGGTGAGGGGGGCCTCGGTCATCACAACAGGAGTCCCCAAGGAGGCAGAACAGTCTTCCAGAATTGTCCAGGCATGACAGCAGAGGCCTTGGCACCCCTCAGGCAACGCTTCTGCAGCTCACGTCTTCGCCGAGCCTCTGAAAGCCTCTCAGCGACTCCTTGCAGGCCTCGCTCACAGTCCGCCATGAGGCGCCCCTCTGCCTTCCCAAAGGCGCCCAAGGAGCCCCGTGCCCCCCAGCGCCATTTTACGGGGCCGGCCGCCATTAGCCCGGGCAAGCTGGGGCTCATGCACCGGGGCCAGTCGGGGTGAGACCCTCCACGGAACGGGCGCGTGAGCGCATGTGGCGCCGCTTCGCCTATAAAAGCTGGGCCTGGAGCTCGCGCTTCCTCTCCTTCCCCTCAGGGAGAGGAGCGGCTGGTCCGGCCCGAGGGCCTCCCAAGCTGCCCGCGGTTTTGCGAGCCAGGCCGGGCTCAGGAGGCCTCCAGCGAGCCTGCAGGTTGCTCACCCAGCCAACGCAGGCTGCTCACCCAGCCAACTGCTGCAGTTCAATCAGCCACGTGCAGCTAGAGCCTCAAGAGCGGGAATGTCAACCAGACCAACAATCCGAAACTCCAGCAATAATAATAATAAAGTCCCAAAGGCCGCAAAACCTACGTGAACAGGACTCATCAGGGTAGTCAAACAGCCAAGAGCTACACCTGGTACCGTCCCGCAGTGGTTTGGGGTTGCTGCGTTTTGCTGTTGCTCTCATCTGCTGGGAAAGGTGCTCCCTTCACGCCCTCGCAGCTGAATGCTGCCAAAGGAATTTGATTTAGGCTTTAATCCAGACTGGATTTGCCAGCACTTTGTCCTCTTCAAAGCACCAGCCCCCTCAGCAGCAGCTGGCAGGGCCGCACGTGCCTCCACACAGAGCCTGCAGAATGGGCCGGGCAGCGCTGCTGTGCAGGGCTGAATTAAACCCGGGAGTCTAGTTTGGTCCTCTGGAGAGGGTGAGGTGCTCATCTGCTCCTTTCGAGGCCCTTGCAAGAACGTGAGCCACCAGCAGGGCAGGGACAACACACAAGCAACAGATGTCATTCAGCTATGGCAGCTGCAGAGGCACGGCCGTTCCCAGCCACCACTTATAGCCAAGAAGTTGTATGCTAAGTGTTGAGGTACCTAGCTGAAGAGGTAGGAAGGAATAATCAGGCTGGTTTTGGAAGCACTGGAGAGATTTAAAGACACTGTTTACCTACCTGTGATCTCCTTTCTTTAAGGGAGTTTGTTGGTTTTGCTGTTTAGGGATTATGGCCTCCGTTAAAGAGAAAAGTTACATCAGGACCTCAGATTTATTGAGGTTTAATAAGTTTCTAGGCATGTGCAAAGCTTAAAAATTCAAAGCATGCAAATGCTAAAGATCAGGCATGAAGGGAGTCCCCAATGCCTCTGAAAAAATCCTTTCTTGCAATAAGAAGGAGGGAAGGACAGAGCAGAATCATACCTGTAAATCCGTATACTTGGGGTTAGTGATATGAAAGAACGGTCCAAGGAGAGCTGCCCCTCTGCTACATCCCACACTTGCCTGAGGGCTTCTGCGTCCTTCTCCTTTATTTCTCCAGGTCTCAGCCTTTCCTTCCCCACACTTGCATATCTTGGCCTCCTTTCCCCAGCCTTGTTCCCCTCACAAGAGCTGAGTGCTCTGAGTATCCCAGTTTCATCCCTCCAGTGCAGGAGCTTGTTTCACAACAGGTGTTGGGCTCAGAAGTTTCATCAGAGGGGCAGGAGAGGTAGGGTGGCAGTAGAGGCTGAATGTCAGCAGAGGAAATCACCATGGGCTATTATTTAACAAGAGTGTTAAAAATAAAAGCACCAGATTTTGAGTTCTGAGAACCCAAACATTAACCACGTCCTTCCTGTTGGTGCTCTTTATCAGCCCTGAGGAAATCTCCACAGTGCTGCAAATTCAGAGAACAAGCTCCCCGGAGCCAGATCCTCATTGGTGTAAAGCACTACAGTGCTGCTGTTTCAGACTTGCTGAAACCACTGTACACCTTCTGCAAACTGGCTGGTTTTCAAACTTTCATCTTTTTTATTTATAGCTGGAGATTTGTATCTTAATTTTCTCAGTGCTAGATGCCTCCCGTGTTCTCTACATAATACAGACTGAGAGTTGCTCTGAACCCTGAGTACGGGGGCAGGAGGAGCAGCCTGGTGCACCTTCTCACATTGGTGAGTGAGCTCACCAAGTGTAAACTCCCTTTGGGACCACGGGGCTTTAATGACTCTGCTTTGGCTTATCCGAGCTCGCATGCGGGGTCTGGCGGTCACAGACTAACAGCCATTTCCAGCTCCCCAGTCCCTGATGAGTGACACCCTCATTACAGCTGCTTCTGTTCCTCAGTGGCTGGCAGCACCTTGTATAGCTGTGATCAAATATTCCTGCATTCTTCTTGTGTGTGATTTTGGAGGCCTAAAACTCCTTGGCCACTTCTAGCTCCTTGCAGGTCATGTGTGCTCCCTGTCTGTTCTGCAAGACTAGCCCTCCTTTTGGCATTCTTCATTCAGGGTGACTTGGAGAGCTGCTGGGCTCTCACAGACTCATCTGAAATAGCCAGTGAATGCAGCCAGCACTGCAGGACTTGACTGAGCTTTCAGTGTTCTGGAACTGAGGGCACAGCAAAGGAACAGCCAAGGTTAATGGCATTCAGCATTGGGTGAACACCTTCCATGAGCTCAAATAGCTCAGAACAGCCATAGAAGGCACTCACAGCCTCTTGAGAGCCAGCACCATAGCTTCCCTGTCTCCTAAAAGATCAGACTACATTTGCCCAAACTTACATATAAGCTCCTGTAGTTCTACAGCAGACTCTGGAACTTACACTGTTTCTCCTATGTCCCAGACCTCTGCTATGACACAGACATCTCTGGTTGGTATTTGAGAAGCAATGGGACAGCACAGAAATGGAGAGAAGTGATGCATTTCATCAGCGTCCCTGTCCAACACAAGCATGGCAAAATCTGTATCCCATCTCTTTGCAGCACTTTTGGTAAGTTCTGGGCAAGGTCATTCCCAACCCATTGGGAATCACATGTTTTGGGATGTGTAGAGCCTGGGAAACACTTTTGCCCTTACACTGACCCATGTCCATGTAAATGGCTTTTTGTCAGGCTTACTAAAGCCAGTGGGAGTTGAAAGGTGGCAGTGACCTCCACATGAGGCACTGCAGTGAAGAAATTCAACCCCTGGGCACTTTCCGCTTCCCCTTTCCACCCTCAGAGAGTCAGGGAAGAGCGTGCAACCAGCAGCTCTAGTTTGCCTCTGAAAACTGCCCCCAGCCTCATGCAGCTCTGCGCTGCACTGCCAGCCAGGAGCACAGCTCGGGCACATCACACCTCACCTGCTGGGGCAGAGCCATGGGCTTTGGAGTACCACAGTCTCTGTGAGCTGCTGAGAAGAGGCAGCTTCATTCTGAGCCAGTCCCTTCTGACTAATCCAGTCCCTTTCAATGGCCACCATAGAAATGGGAAGGGCCTGAGGAGCTGACAGTGACTTCAGTAGAAATTCAGACATTTGCAAACCACCCCCCTGCATCCTCTCCCTGCTGTGTCACAGAGGCTTGTTTCTTACATCACTCTTATCTTGGTTTACCATAGCCCAGGTGCTCCTTTGTAGTCATTTAATGGAGCATAAAAATTGCAAAACACCGTTTTTTATCCCCCTAAAGCTGCTGTCAGCTCCGCTGACTTCTGCTTTGAGCTGGAACTGCTGCATTCAGCCCAAAGTGATACGACGCTGCCACTCACAGTTCAGCCCTGTCAGTTGAGTTGTCATCATTGAGTTGCCTTTTGCTCTGCAGAGCGAATTCCAGCTTCAGCCTGATGGCATTTTATTTGTTTTCCTGTATTCTTTGCCCATGAATTCATACACTAGTGTGGCAAGGTCAGCCTGCTTCCTGAATGTGAATGTCACCCAGGACTGGTACAGGAGTAGAGATGGTCCCCTCACTCCTGCACTCCACTCCTCTAGTTCTGCCCCAGCCTTCCTGCACCACTTGAACTTTCCAGCCTCATCCCACCAGAGGAAGAGATGATGTGATTATGTTCAGGCCACTCTCCTATCTCTGGTTCACACTAAACAAAGGAGCAAATTGGCAGGTTGGGCTGAGCTGGCCTGCTCGGCAGCAGCTGCTGGCTGTGCTGGGAAGCGCCAAGATTTCTCTTTCTGCTCCGGGCAGGTATCTCCTCTGCATGGCCCTCCAGGGCCTCCATTCACACTGCACCTGGGGGCTTCAGGATTAAAGAGAATGGATCCAACTGTGACCATGGAGGAGAAAGGATTCCTGGTGACCTTCTCTGCACATAGTGAAATGCACATCTTTTCATAGCAAGGGTCAACAGGCATGGAACAAGCCCTGGTCTATCATTCCACGATGCTGAACAGTTTTACATGCCCCTTTTAATAGCAGGAATTCTTGAAAGCTCAGGACCTTTTTTAGAATGGGAAAGATATTTGCTGTACCTGTGGTGTGGCTTCTTGGGGTTAAATACTGCCAAACCAACACAAGAGAGAGAAATTGCACAGCCAACTCCTATCAAGGGTGGACCCCCAAATGGAAGCACTCCCACACATCCCAGTTCAGATATATTCATTGAGGACAGCAGGTCTAGGTTTTGTAGATGAGGATGATGTGTTTGACCACCTGATGATTTAAGTAAATACATCCTTATTCTACCACCACCTTCTTTTCAAGCTTTTGTGTGTATCTTAAGACCTCAGAGGCAAAGCCACACCATACACAGAAGAAGCTCAGCCTCGGGGCAAGGATCCATAGTTGGGGAACAGGAGACAGCTCACCAGTGCTCCCAAGAGAAAGGTCACTGCTGTTCCCAGGACACTTTCCTTCAAAGGAAACCTCTGACATTTCACCTACTTTGTCCCTTGGGAGCCCAGCAGGGTGGCACCATGTACCTCACTACCAGCCCGCACCGTAACCTCTGCTGCCCGTGCTGACTCCCAGCTTGCATCCTCTCCTCCTCCTGCAGACACAGAGATGTAACCCCCTGGCCACTCTCTGGACTTGCACGAAGAGGAAAACACAAAACATTTTGGCAGCAAATTGTAGCACATCTGAGATTGCCTAAACCCTATAGAATTTAGCAAGAACGCTTTGCTCAGCATTTCTGTGTGTCTGACAAATAAAGCCCAAATCCCTTTCCCTACCTTTAATCACAGCATTTCAGAAGAGTTTCTTAGCAAAGACACACAACCACGTATTGGCTGTGTCTTCTTCTCAGCTGGAGTTAATTCTGAGAATAATGGAGGAGCTTTATCTATTAATTAAAACTAATGACTTTATATAATTGAAGATGTGTTAAACTTTTAAAGACTTGCATTGGAGACCAATAGGAACAGGCAATTTGCAAGGTTGAATAATAAAGGCAATTGGCTCGAAATGGATATACCCTGCTAGATGAAATCCTCTCCAGCTACTAGAAATTGCAAAGAGAATTAATTGTGGCTGTTAGTCCCTAGATTAGCCATGTTTACCACCCTATTTCAGAGGTGTGAATACTTACCTTATACCATGCAAAACAGAGAAAGGGCATTTTCCCCTTCAAGGTAAAATCAGATACAAGTCATTGCAACGATTCCCATTTGTTTTCTTCCAATTGTTTCCAGATTGAGCCTACTCATTTTGCAAACATACAGAGTCCAGCTGGATCCTTTATGCTCATCACATCCCTAACAGCAATAAAAGCTCTGCTGCCTTTAATGTCACAGCAGAGAACAGCACTGAGCCCAGCAAAGAAACAGTTGGTTGCCCAGAGAGCAGTCAGGAGAGATTGTAGTCATACCGAGACTTTGGTGATAGGGGAGTGGGTACCAAGAACATACTTGGGGATGTGTATCAAATCCCAGAGCAATTTTCCAGACCTGTTCCAGATGGGTGACACAGGCTAGAACCAGAGCTGCTTCCAGTCCTCCCTGTGTGAAGGTGCCATTGCTGGCACTGCCCATCATGGGGACAGCAGCTCCACAGCAATGCTTTTCCTCCGTGGGTCAAATAGTGGGCACTCATATGGGTGGGGTTTTGGAGGGACAGCAGAGCTGCACTTGGCAGAGCTCTCATCACTGGCTGGCATATGTGGCGTTCAAGGGCCACCTCACTTCCAAGGACAAGCAAACATTCCACCACCTCCTCCCAGGTCTCTTCTCTGCCCTGCCTGCTAGGGGCTGAACAGGGTGATGCTGAGTGTCTGCATCTGCAGACCATTCCCAAGGACCCATTCAAGACTGACTCGGGCAAAGCAAGGAGAAAACAAACCTGGTATACTCTGATGGCAAGCAAGGATCTCAGTGTTGGTTGTCCCCTCACTTCAGCTGCTGTGTGTGTCCCCAAACAGTCCACAGCAGCGCAGGAAGTCACAGCAGCAAGACAGAGAGAGAAAAGCCTCTGCAAAGGGGAAAAAAAGATGCATGAATGTATATGATTTTCCTTGTGGCTTTTCCAGTGCACATGGGTGCAGTTTAGCTAGGATCTGCTTTGCTCAGAGATACAGCCCAAATCCCATCTGCAGGCTCCACTTGCCCAGATGTTTCTTGAAGCTGCCTGATGGCCGGCCCGCTGCCTGCCTTCGCCACATGTGCAGCCCCCGTCTGGGCTGCCAAATGTTTTTCCTGCAGAGCATGTTTCCTCCTCTAGGGTTGGATTTTCCTAATTACCAGCCTGCTCTGTGTTCCTGCCTTTCAGAAATTATTTCTCCCTGCCAGCCGCTAAATCCGATGGTTGTAGGAAGTGTTTACATGGGAATAAAAATGGCAGGCTGACAAATCCCTGGTGGCAAAGGTTTCTCTTACAGACCTTTCACACTGAAATAGGGGAAGATGAAGAGGGTTGGGATGAAAGCCAGCCCTCCAATTGGTGTACTGAAAATTAACTGGGCTTTTCTTTTCTGTGCAGTGGCTGTTAAGCATAAATTTAGCACGGTGTCAAGAGCAGATTTCATGGTCTCAGTTGGTATTTACCCTGAGCTGAGGGGCTGTGATGGAGAGAGCCTGGCAGCACTCAGGGAAGGGGTACAGGCTTGCTGCTGTGGCTCCAGTCCTACTTACTCTGGGGGCAGAGCTGTGTGGGGATGTAGCAGTTCAAACAAAGGGAAGATTTCTAAAAAAACATGACATGTTGTCCATTAAGAATTCAGCAGCTGAACTTCTTCCGGGGTCTCAGAGATATTTGAATGTCTCACTCATTGACTTTTCTTCTTTCATGTATCCAAGCCCATGGTATTTCCTGATCTCTTGACAGCAGGGTGCAGTTTCTCTTGTCTCTTGCCATGGGTGACACTTGCTGCTGTTTTGTAACTTTCTCCCTGACACCTATTTATCACCCTCCCTCCTTAAGAAAGAAGCATTTACATGGATTAGTCGAGGAATCACCTCCATGTGAGATGCTTTCTTAACACAGACACAAGAGGTGGCAAATATTGACTGCCATTGCTGTAAACTTGTCAAGCCTGCAGCCACATGGGATACAAGTGCTGGCTGTGCTGCTGAGGTTGATGATTGCAGGGGTGATAACCTGAACTACCTGTAGCTCAGATTTGTGTATGAGAGGACACGCAGTGTTTACAGCTCCTGAATTCTGTGTCTGTTCCCAGAGCTGCCCCAAACAAGTCCCCAGGTGCCCATGAACCTCTCCCAAATCACCAAGTGACTGTGGGTGCAGGGCTGTGTGGCAGCTGCTGGATGCCTGTGAAGAGCTGGCTGGCAACACGATGCTGGCTCTTCTCCTTGTTTCCAGCTGCTACTTCAATTAAAAGTAGCTAAAAATATACAAATGCTCTCCTGATACTATTTTCTATGTAAGAAAGAGGAGAGGGATGCTACACAGGCATGAATGAGAGGTGTACGAGCTTGTCCTCATTTGGGGACTGAGAGGTGGCAAGTCTGGATAAAGCAAATTTCTTCGCAGATGCAGCCCCTGCAATGATGAGTTCAGAAAGCTCTTTGAGAAACAGACAGCCCTTTTCTGCACGGCCAGCTGGGGAAGTGTCAGGCATTCAGGCAGAGAAATCAGAGACCCCAGCCAGGCCTTGCCTCTGGAACTGCCAGTGGCACTAGCACAGCATAGGAGCTTGGCTAGTCTCATGGAGCAATGCCTAGCTCCTCAGATCTGCATGTTTCTCTCTCCTGACTGCTTTACAACACACAAACTCACATAAATCTCCTAAATAAGTTCACTGGTGTTTGCTAGGTCAGCTCTAGCTCCTTACTCTCACTCATGGTTATAGGAGTGTGGCATAACAGCAATGAGGATCAAGCCTAGCCATGGGAGCTAGCTCCAGCAAAAGCATCAGGATCTTTGCAAGCGTGTCAAACTGAGGGTCAGAGTAGTGTACAAGTCACCCAAAGAAACACTCAGGCACCTCCCATGCTTCTGCAGAGAGGAACCTTTCTGCTCTCCTTTGAAAAAGCTGTATTTGTCTGGGGAGGTTTATTCCAGGCTTGCCAAGCGGAGTTGTCCTACTGCTTCTAAATGAGAGGCTATTGCACTGCATGGCTGCATTCGTCAGAGCTCACCCTGCCTTGACACTGCCTGACAGGGACGGGCAAGGAAGGGTTCATAACAGAGCCAGATAGAGGGTCCCCCAAGGATTTGCAGAAGGTTATCTACAACACCTTTGTTTCAGCCCTACTATGAAACCCCTGATCTCCACTGAGCAGTCCCAGGCCAAACTCACTGGGAGGTACAAACACGTTTTGGTGACTTAGATGTGTGCTGATTTTGTGTGTTATTTGGTGTGTGAATAGAAGAGATGTTCAAAGCACTTTCTGCTTCTGAAAGCAAAAATTTTCAAAAAGCCGTAGACATTGGGCAGACATAGAAGGTACCAGAATTCCTTCCTAGGCAACCTCACAGAAAAACAGCAGTTCAAAACAGGGAGACCTTCATCCCTCTCAGAGCCCCCACAGTCCAGCCCTTGGTCATGCACCGTTGCAATCCAGTGACACTGGCCTGGGGCAGAGTTGGGAAGCTTGTTCACGTTGCAGCCTGGAGGAGGGTAGACATCCCCTTCAAGAATGGTTAGGGAATGGAAAGATATTAGATGATCCCCCCAAAATAGAAGGTATTCCACAGTGCAGAGTTTGGAGGCGCTGTCTGGATAAAAGCAGAAGGGAACAGCAGCATATGGTGAATTGCCTGATGCCAAGTGGAATTTTTCCAGTCGTGTTCGAGGAACTCAGGTCCAAGTGCTGCTTCGAAGGCCTCAGCTCAGAGCCTATATATAACCATGCTGAATTTGCTGGCAGCCAAGGTGGGATGGACAGTACCCAGCACCTCCCTGGCACATCACCCCTCTCACAGAAAAGGCTCTTAAAGGGGTGAAAGTGCACTCTGGTCCAAAGGCAAGAGAGTAATAAAAAAGGACAGAAGATGCAGTTTGATGCACATTGAACATGCTTTTCTTCTTACAGTGGATGTCACACCCATTGGCACCAAGAAAGTTCATGGAGGTAGGGGTACACCCAGGCAGCAATCGCAGACATCCTCATGCTATTGCTTGGACAGTCTGAAATGTAGTTTCTTTTCTTTTGCCTTAGAGCCCTTCTCCAGCACCAGGCATGTCCAGAGAGCACAGCCCTGATGCTCACCTCCAGTTCTGGCTGGAAGAGGGCTGGCTTATCTAGCAAGCATCCCTGTGCAAGCACTCCTGCTCCTGAGTATCACAGCCCAATCCCAGCTCTACATGGAAGCTTCTGTACTTCCCCAGGGACTGACACCAAGCTTTAGAATGTATAGCCAGCCACACATTGGGATGTAAAGCACTGGCTGGATCGCTCAGCCTTTGAGCACCATCTCCTGTCCTGTTGGCTCAGCTCCATCCAGGTACCAGAGCACATTGCATGCGGCCGAGAAGCAACACACTGTCCTGCAGCAGATGATGGGCTGAGGCTGCTGGCCTTGTTCTACAAACCTCCAGGCACAAACAGGGCTTTCATGGGGTGCAACGCTCAATTCCAGGTGTGGATGAATAGCCCTCTGGATTTCTTAGCAACAGCTTCTGAGCCTCTTAACACAGTGGTTATGTGAGACCAGGGAGGGTATGGAGATAGATTTATCTCGAGTGTACAATGTATTGAGAGGCAGTTCACCAATCCCAGCTTTGAAGTTTCATCTTGTCTCTAAAGGGGGTCTGGGCTGTTTTCCTTTGAGGACTTTGTGATTATTCAGTCTCCTGGGAGCTCCAGCGTTTATTGCATTAGTAACAGCTTCAGCACGGAGGCATTTTCCTGAAGCTAAATGCTACTTGACTGTAACAGGACACTCAGCTTTGACGGGGGTCAGATTTGACGTCAATGACACACGTTGGCTTCTATCCTGGGTGATATCGATGCACAAGCGTCCTCCTGCCCTCACTTTCCCCCTCATCCTCCAATCCCCAGGAAGGAAGAGAGACCTCTGTTCAGGACCATATGCCAGCTGCTGCCACCCTGGATCATGCTCAGTCTCCTCAGAGACATCCAGTCCACTAACTGGTGACTATGCCCAAGTTCACATCCCCTTCCTACTCCATACCAGTAGCAGCAGTTCTTCTGGACCTATCTCAAAGGGTCTTGTAGGTACTAACGAAAGTGCCCCAAGTGGCTCAGCTTTTGCCTCTCTGGCCAAAACCACACAGGGCTTTGAGACTTTTACTACCCCACCAAAAGCCCAATCAGACTCTGTCCCTCTGGGTCCACCCCAGTGTGTGGTGCAACCACAGCACTGGAACCACAAATCTGATGATCCCAACCTAAACAGGAGAGACCACAGCTGCGATGCAGCTGCGCTCCCTGCTAAGAGACAGTGAGACCCATCTGCATCACATCAGCCTTCGTTTGGTGTGTTCCTCACAGAAACGTGCGCGTGCATGTGTATGCAAGCTCAGCACGGCCACCACTCACACCAGCAAATGTGACACCATCCAACAGTGCTTGCGAAGCTCATTCAGCTCATTCCTCTTAGGATCAGGATGAGAGAGCAGCTGTTGATGTTGGTGTTTGGAGTTGGAACACTTGGGAAGTTCTTGGGAACCGTGTCAGATGGAGGAGTGGAGAAGCCAAACGGACAAGCTGCTGGACTGCAGGAGGCTGGACACACATTTGGTGAGCTCCTGTCCCGCAGAGGCAGTGGTGCTATGGCCAGCTGCTGGGAGAAGAAGAAATTAATAACATCATAAAAACCAGAGTTGCAAGAGACTTGCAAGAAGCCAGCTAGGCTTCTCCCCTGCTCTGAGGCAGGTTTGACTTTTCCTGAAGCAATCCCAAGGGATCCTTGCTGCCCAGGCTCCCCAGCCACCCCGCCGAGCTTGTCATAACCTTCCCTAAGAGCACCAGCATCCAACCCAAGCCACCCCCTTGTGAGCACAGAAGCACAATTAAAAATGATGGATACAAGGCTGGACCAGGATTGCTCCTCAGAAGGGGAGGCACGAAGGGCAGAAAAGAACAAGGATGACAGAGGGCCTCACCTGCAACTCCTGATGGACTTTGCTGCCTCACTCAAAGGGGGAGATGAGTTTTTCAGGGTGTCTTACTCTTTCCTGTTCGTTAGGCTTCATTTTGTTTCTTTCTGTGAAATGCCGAGGATGATCTTGTCGAAGCATTCTGGACCTGCCAGCCCTGGGACAAAAAAGATTAACAACTTGTAACATTTCCGTTATTAATATTGAACATTTTAGTGCTTTCAGAGCATCTCTGATACTCTCATTCCCTCAGATGGAAAAGCCTTGTCCCATGGTGCTTTTACAATATCACAACTTACTAAGACAATGAAATTACTTTGCTTCGGGTGATCTGTTTCCAAACCCTCCCGATTGGTAATAATGTTGTAATTGTGCCGACAGTTATAAATTGTCTTGTCCTCCTTTCCTATAAATATTTCTCCACCTTGTACAAAAGTGTGAAAGCTGGCACAGTTTGGTGATTTTCTGCAGGGAACACAGAGCCTAAACACATTGACAGGAGTGATGGGTGTTGGGAAACTGTCCCTGGAGAAGCCCACTCGAATCCTGGGGCTAACCACTTTACAGTGCTATAAATGAAGCAAATCTGTTATTGTTTTTAATTAAGAAAACTACTTCGCATAGCAAATGATTCAGAGTTGTAATGATTGCATAATCAGGTCTCAAATTACATATTCTAAAGAGCAGTGTATAGAGCAATGCTGAACATTACTGGCAAAAATAGCAGCGCATGCTTGGGGAGCTAAGGCAAGGGAAAACACAGAGCCCCTAAAATAGCATCTGTGAACCAGGTTGTATTTTTAGCCTCCTGAAAACCAGAGCGGGGGTGGGACAGGAGCCCGAGGCATGCAGGACCTGCACTCGAGCAAGTCTGTGCTGCAGACCCTCCCTCCCTCACAACAGCACGGCACGAGCCCTTGAACAGCAGCAGATGTTGTCCGCAGCACAGATGCTGAGCCAGCAGAAGTTCTCTTGTCGGTATATCTTTGTTTACCTCCCAGCTTTGTTGGCACAACAAGTCAAGCTGGCTGGGTCAGCAGGATGGCACAGAGGACACCTGGTCTATGACAGAGAAAAAAAGGCAAGAAATATGATCCAGTGATTTTTCACCCCCTCTTGATTTGGAAACACCATGTGATTCTTAATGGTCTATATCGCCACAAAGTGTTTCACTTGGAACATGAAACCTCCTACAAAAGAAACAATGATCTTGGCTGAAGTTTCCAGAACCCCTGAGGTGCAGTAAGAAATAAGATGTATGCAGGGACATGGGAGCCTGGCATCTAACTGCTGAGTCTGGATGCCAGAGTGCAGATAGATTGCTGGCCCTAGAGCAGGCAGGCAGTGCCCACTGTTCTGGGTACATCATCATCTGGGTACATCAGCAGTGCTGTGAAAGCAAAGGAGCAGCAGCGTTGCTATGAAAGCCAGCAAGCAGCAGCACCAGCATAGAGAATGATACTTAAAACTCCATCAGTTTGAACCAGAAGGTTGGACCTGCCCACAAAGGTCTCGTGGGTGCCACAGGTCAAAACTTATCTATTGATCACCAGAGGCACAAAGAAACAGGGGGACCATTCTTGTTATCAGTCTGCTTGCAGGCGGTGGAAAGGCATCGCAGATCTGTGGCACTGAGGCTGAGAGATGTAAAATGCATCCATGAAATCTAACAACACTGCAAGGCAGGAAGAGAGATAGAGACTCAGCTGTGCTGTGCAGACATCAGGGGAAATAAGGTTCAGTACATCGGGCATCACAGGCCACGTAAACGCAGACCTGTACAATTGTGCCTCGTTTCTGGGCTGGCTGGTTTGCCTCTGAAGCGTGTCAGCTCCGTAGCCTCTCTCACACTGCCCTCTGTGTGCAGCACGGGTGGAGGGACCGTGTGCACACTCATTTCTGGGTGGCAGAGACTGCAGAATAAATCCAGTCCTGAACTGATAGGTTTTCCCAAGCAGTTCACTTTGTGCATGAATTAAAGATCAGACCTTTTAGTTTCACTTGCTAGTATCCATTTGATAAATTCAGAGAGGGGAGCTTGCTCAGTGATGGACAGTGAGTTACAAAGCCTGCATCCTAACAGACACCTTAAGATGTTCTCAAGGTTCAAAATGTGTCTTAGCACATCCGTTCCGTAAAAGTCTTACACTTACTTAAAATTGTAGTCTACAGATTGATTTCTGGGGCTGTGGAACCACAAACTTGGGTGTACAGTGTATGCCAGACTCCAAGCCTGAACTTGAACATCCTTGAACATCTTTGTCCTTATTCACCTACTCGGAGTGAAACGTTTTCAGCCCAGGGATAGATGTGTCAGGTTGCTCATGACTAATGGAGTTTTACTCTCATTAAGCCAGCACGTTAATCTGCCAAGGGTCATCAGAAAGAGCAGGAACTCAGTGCCCTCATGAGCTGTCTAAGTGCCTGCTAGCACGTGTCCCGCTCCCCGAGGTGTGCACACAGGCAATTGCCTCCAAGAAAGCCTCCAACATACAGGAAGACAGATGGCTCTGATAAGAAGCAGAGGGATGGATAAGCAGGACGTAGTTGGTCAAAGAAAGGGTCTCCTGGAGTGGGACTGCTGTCAGTCCGAAGGGCAGGAGCTGTCAGCGATGACCAAGGTGCAAAAAGCCAGAAGTACCTTGGCTTGCTCTGCCTTTGTGCCACCTGGGGATGAGTTCCAAGCATGGGGGCACCATGGAGCACACCTGGGAGACCAGCCTTGCCGGAGGACTGGAATTGCTTATGTCTAATAAGACACAACCTCCTATCAGTAACTCCACTGCTGGAGACCTTTCCTACATCTCATGCCCATGCCAGGTCTCCAGACCTCAGAAAGGTTGTGCTGATGCTGCAGTCTCTTCCTTGAAGAGAATATTGATAGATTTACTTTTTGCTGCTCAGACATCATTTTTCACAAGATTTTTAGGAATTTCATTCTCTTCAATTTCGAAGTTATCAGAGAGATGAGGAGAGACAGCCAAAAGCCATTTAAGCCTTGTTGCCTTAAACACCAGACAAAAAAAGCCCTTTCTGTGTTGTTTATCCCCCAGTCTGAAGTTACTGGGTATATTTATTACAAGTACATTCAGCAGACAATAAGTAATAGCCCAAGGCCACACTGAGTGTCACTCCAGCCCCTCACATCTGGGTCCTGAACCTCTCCTGTGTACCCAGGAAGGTGATGCCAAGTCCTTTCCAGGCACTCGCCTGACCAGTGAGATGTACCTGGCCCCACACTCTCTCCCTCTGGCCATGGAATAGAAGTCTGACTATCTCCATGTGCATCCTTCCCTGAAAGGAGTGAACCACTCTCAGAGGAGGGCATTCAGACCAAAGCAGGACCAACGCCAGCACTAATCCTGGCAACAAAACAAGGAGTCCTTCCTGTGATGGATGGAAAAGCAGGAAGAACTACATGGAATGAAAGAGCTTTCCAGTCCTCAGTCCTGGTGGCGAGTGTCCAGCCCTGGTACACTGTGTGATTTGTTTAATGCCCAGTGTGGAAAGCAGGAGAGTGAATAGCTGCACAGTCAACCAGGAGCCTGGTTCCCCAGCTGCTCAGTGTGGGTATTTGGAGTATGAGAATGAGAAACACTCCCTGCTCACTGCCTGGCAAGCCCTGGCCCCGCAGGAGGCAGGATATGTTGTGGTAGTCGGATAATCACTGTGGCACAAGAGGCTCTGTCCCAGCACCCAGCAGCGACACAGGAGCTGGAGCAACCTCCCCCAAGGAAGGGCCCTTGCTTAGAGCCAGGCATCAGCTCTGGGTCACTCACAAGAGGAATCCCTCTCTCATTTCATGTTCAAGGTGCTGTAATGAATTAATAAAGGCAGCACATTAAATGCCACGCTGTTTTCTGTGGGTCCAGCCTGGCTTGCCCTCACCCTGCTGCTTACATTGACTGCAATAGCTGGCACACAGCTCAAAACTCTGAGAGATAAAATACAGCCACAGTCAAGGACTGTCTGTCCCATGCCCAATGTTTGGTTAATGTGCTTGGCCCCAACACCAACTTTCCAAGCTCCTGTGCCTGTGATGCTCTTGGCTTCTTGTCCAATTCAAGAACACTGCACGGTCACCAAAAAGTAAGTGAGATAGCAAACAATTAGGTACTGCAACACCCTTCCCCTCTTGTGTCATCTCCTACTGAATTACAGACTATCATCTTCCATATTTTCTGATAGGAAAGAGTCTGTCCCAGCTCTGCCACACTGCCTTTCCACTCTGCAGCACCTGATAAGGGCAGCTATCTCAGCAGCACTTGCTTAACATGATTTATTTGCCCCAGAGATGTTTGTGTTGAAAGCACTTCACAAGCATTTCTGTCGGTGGAGCTAATGGATGACAAAAAAAGGCAACAACTTGCTGAGGTTACATACTTGGCTATCAAAATTGCACCAAGGAATCAGCCTTTCCTAGCTCTTAATCTGCATTTATTTTGATACCTCTGCTCGCTGCTGTCAGTGCCAGAAAGACAGGAGAATATAGTAGTTGATGTCAGAGCCTTAAAACACCTCAGCCCTGCCTGTATCTTCTCTATTCCAGCTGCTGTGCGGATGGACATAACTCCAGCCCCAAGAGAGAGGGAATCCATACGCCTGCAGGCAACACAGGCCAGCACAGATAGCCTGGGCACAGGCTGGGATGCTGCCTTTGCCATTTCTGCTTTGGAGCTGCCTGCCTGCTTATTGTCTCACCAAACACACAAGCTTCATATTTTTCAGCTTCTGAGTGTTGCAGTCCCTTGGTTACAACAGCTTTAGGCAAAATGGCATGGGGCAATACAGGATACGTGGCAGTAGGATGCTAATTCCAGGGCTGGCTACATATAGATGGGGGAGAGCATGGGGAAAGCCTTGCTGCAGCCCTACTAGTTCATCCTGCCCTGTTGCGTTGCCAGCCCAGGGCAACCCTTCCCTGAAGGCAGTAAAACATTTCATGAGCTAGAAAAATGAGGAAAGTTTATGAAGACCTGCTGGTGCTATATTCACAAGCACCCAGAAGGAACTGAGTGATTTTTATTTCCCCCCACACTTAGATTATTGTTGTAAGGCTCCCTGACACAGGGGGATGCAGCAGCAGGCAGGCAGGATGGAGAACAGCGGTACAGGGAAAGCAGCATCTTGTGAGGTCTGTGATGAACATCTTGGGTGAGCGATTGTGAGTTATTCCCTGTGGAACAGGCTGGATGAAAGGACACAGTTTTTTCTCTGTATCAAAACTTGTGGAAGATTCTTGGGCCTTTTTCACTCAGCATTTGCCTTTACCACAGCTGCACACTTGTGCTGGAGTGGCACCATACTGAGCCTCCCTCCCTCACCTGGGCTGGTAGCTATTTTTCCCCTCACCCTCTGAAAAAGCTATTTTCCTCATTCACAGGCTGCTTTTCCAAAGTGCAACCACCAGCCATTTGTTCCATAGCAAAAGGTTACTGATGGGTAAAGCAAAAGTCTCCCTTTCCTGGATGCTTAGGATATGAAACCTAATGATACCATATAAGTTTCAAACCTGATTGAAGAGATAAAATGCTCAGTCCAACCCAGAGCCTGCACTGCTTCTTCTAAATCAACAAACTTTGTAGTCAGATTCATTATCTAGTTATTCCAGTAAACACTGGACAGAGTCCCAGTTGCCATACTGGGAGGGGAACATGGCTGGGCAGGACGTGTAGGGTCTCCAAGCCACTGTGATGCTGCTGATATCCAGCCTCCAGCTCCCTCTTGGACAGCGCTTTGGGGCAGCACAAAGCGTTGTGAGCCAGGCTGGGGCTTGAAGCAGACACCTCCTGCTGAAGAGCCACTCAGCACATCCCAGTGGCTCAGCATTTAACAAATTATTAAGCTGTCCTGCTTGGTGTAGAGGAGGAGAGGAACACCTGTGGTGGTAAATCCTGCTCACCTCTGTCAGCCCACACACCACAGCTTTTATTGTTACTGCCTGTCCTGCTGCTCTGGCCTCCCTACCAGCACAGACTGCAGCTGAGGAGCTGACTCAGAGGCAGGAATTATCTATAAGGCTCCACATCCCAAGGCTCAGTCTGGGGTAAGAGTAAATAGAAAAATAAGCTTTTAATTTGTAGTTGGAGACAAATATTATCTGACATTGCTTAGAGAATGAACAAAAAAACCCTGCAGTGTTAATTTACACAGTTACCTTCCTCCCCTCCTGGTGAGCTGCAATGATAGGAGCTTAATGATCCTTTTTCAAACCATGTTAATTTATTTTACACAGTCCACGTAGCCTCCAGAGCAGAGGAATATGCACCGTGGAGTCTCAAAGTCCCTTTGAGACTAACTGGGTAGGAGCAGCCCTTCCAATGCTTTAAAAGGGACGGCTCTTGGTAACGTGGGATCTCCTCAGCCAAACTCCAACCCAAGCTGCCCGCGTGCAGTGGCTGTACCTGAGCAACCCTGCAGCCCCCAGTAATGTAGGGTGAGAACCAGCTGCTTGAGTAGCAATCCTCCTCCTCCCTGTGACCTGGAGGAAGCCTGAGCAGGACAGAACATTCATTTATCGGCACAGCCGTGCTGTTTTCCTTTCATTTCATCTCACTTTCGTAAACAGCCCCCTTTGTGGGTCAGTGAGGACGGAGGATGCCGTGCAGCCTCCAGGCTCCCCAGCGTGCCATCACACTTCATTAAAAACTGAGTGGAAGGCTAAGGCGCCAGCCTGCTAATTCCCTTGGTGCTGCTGGGATGAGAGGTCTCTCATTTTCACAGAAGCCAGTTTCTACACCAACTGAAAATTAAATATTGGTCTCTTGGGATCATTTATTTTGTATCTTTGGTAGTAGAGATGCCAATAAAGTCTCTTGCTCCTGCTTACTGCCAGGCAGGTCACGCTCAGGTCTGGGAAGGGCTAAGGGGGTGAGCTGCTTTCGTCCCTTTCTCTCTGCCCAAGATATGCTTAAGGCATCGTAAGAGTCTCTGTGGAGGTGACATCCTCCACCTTACTGCCTCTGATACCCATTGAGAATATAGCTGAGCTCCAAAATTAAATAAAGGTAGAGAAATAAAACTTAATTTTATAAAATTAGGTGCAGATAGGAAAATATTAAACTGTGCTATAATGTGGTTAGATTCAGGCACTGCACATCAAGACTCTTAAGTTTTAAGCTTAGCTCTATTATTAATTTGACACTAATATTGCAGGCTTGGCCAGGTTTCCTGACTGCTCTCTATCCATTTTCCCATCAGTAACAGTAGAATAACACCGTGGAGCACTCAGGACTTGTTTGTTAATATTTGTAGACCATTTTAAGATCCATTTTAAATTCTTGTTTATGGACTTAGAAGAGCTCCAGCAGTGATTTCAGAGCACGCTGTGCATTTGAAGTGCCTCCTAAGAAATGGATTTGTTCTCTGTTCCTTTGTTCTGCTCTCCTGGTCATCTCCTCTGTGCCAAGGAGAGGAGCAATAGAGACAAAAGATGGAGGGTTTAATTCCTGGCATATTTCCCAGTTCATAGCAAGATGAGAGAACATAATTTCAGACGCTTAACCAGTATCTAGGCAAAATGTACAAGCTGGGTATGCAGTGAGCACTGGCTGCCTCTGGGATGAAGATGGAGAGGCTGCCAAAAGCAAACCTGCTAGATACCTCCAGGCTTGAAGAAAAGACAAGGGGCATTGGAGTCAGCAGTAACTCTGCCAAGTCTGTCTTGGAGTGTGGAGTGCTGCAGATATGAAGATGTGAAAGGAGGGACTCCTCTCAGCTAGTCTTAGTTGTCTGGAAGTCAGGCATTGAGTTGCTTCCACCATCAGTGGGGGACCAGGGGCATCTCCCAGACCCGGCTCAGCTCTGTCACTAGGCTCCTCTCTTTGGAGACAAAGGGTTCATCTCTCAGGGATTCAGCAGGGAAAAGAGGGAACACTGCTTTCAGAAATAGTAAAATATCCCAAACATCATTATTTTATTACCTAATGCCTTCAGACCAGGGCCATGAGAGCTGGAACAGCCTCCACATCTGTATTTTAGCTTAAGCATTCATCTGAAAAGGAGAAATGCTTACCAACACTGGCCCCTGAGCTCAGCCTTGAGGGAAGGAGCTTTGGGAGTTGTCCCTCTGCTTCGCTGTTGTGCTCAGGTCACCTCAACCTGAGCAGGATCTTTGGCATCTGAAGCATTAGCAGTGTGACCTTTAGGCACACTCATTCTGCTGCCAGTTGCTTTCCCATACGGCCATGTTCTGTATACAGATGGCCAAACTGGACACCTGGACCTTCTCCCCAACCGGTTCAGGTGATGAAAATAAATTGCACCAGCAGAGCTGTGATGAAAACTTAACAGATGCACAGATGAGAGGATGTGATCAGGAAAAATGCAGTCTGGTATTCTGCACAGAGGCTGTGCCCATCGATAGGTCCATTTCCTCTGCAGATGTGTGAGGGGGCTGGTGTTAACCTGCATCTCTCCAAAGCCAGCAGCGCTTCCCAGCTGACAGCAGCACCTCTCTGAAGCGAGCAGTGCTTTCAGCTGACAGCAGCAAGGCCAGTGAGGAATGATCTCTTAGGAAAGAGCTTGTGTGCCTCACCATGTAATTGGGATCTGCTGCTGAGCTCCCTTCTCTCCAAAGGTGCTTTTAAGGCATTTCTCATCACAATTAATAGGAGTCTGCCAAAGCAATGCCTCCCCTCCCCACCCTGCGAAGCACTCTGACAAGAGAGTTACCATTTCTGCCAGCTGATGCCGTTTGTAGCCACCCCTGTGCTAACAGAACTGTATTCTTCCCATAAATTTCCTATAAACTAAATTTAGCTGAAGGCAGAAATTGAAAGTCTTCTTACTGAAGAGCTAGCAGGGTTTTTTATAAAAGAGCTTTCTGAAAATGAAACCCGACATGATGCAACCTCAAGAAGAGAAAACAAATATTTATCACTGGTGGGAAACATGAAGAGAGGGAGAGGCAACTGGTAGTAACTCAGCCTCGGCTGTGCAGACAGTCATTCATGTCACTAGAATCAACACAGCCTGGCAAAGAGGGTTCCTCTCTTGTCCTCCTTCCTGTTTCTTTAGGAGGATCCTCATGGAGTTTGAAATACTTTAAAAGGTCAAACTACACATCAGGAAGAAGCAGGGTGGGGAGGGGGGGCAGGGGTGGAAAGCAGCAGAGAAAAGCCATCAGTGGAAACCCACTGAGAGGAGAATATTGGCTAGATAAATAATATCATATTAAGCAGAATTCAAGAGCCAGACCTGCCATGCTTCGCTAACAGAGAGTGAATAATTATGGGAGGGGTTAGGAGCAGAAAGGCTGTCTCCTGGAGGGGATGAGGAGAGGATAATAAGCTTAGCACTCTCAAAAAGGCAGCCAAGGAAATCTGACCCCTTATCACACAGTTATCTGTAGAGCAGTAGATGAGATTAGGCCCATAATGGGATTGGTGCCACACGAAGCTTTGCATTTCTGACATCGCAAGGAGGTCGCTGACACCAATCCCCACTAATTTATTGAATTGCCACAATAAAAATGCCTTCCCTACTGAAAATAGCAGAGAGTAACTGAATAAACCTCTTGAGTAAAAGGGGATTCATTGCCTGAGAGGATTTGCAGGGCACTGCAGTTATTGAGTTAGCAGATTCAGAGGCAGCCAGCAGCCCTCGGAAGGGCTTGAGCTGAACTGTGATGCTTTCCCTGGCCGTCCCAGTTCTCATCCAGAGGGAGCTGGGCTCAGAGTCCCTGTTTTAGAAGGAAAGGAAGCAACTTGTTGACATCACACAGTGAGCAGAGGTTGGAGGACTGACTTCATCATTGTGCCAGACTAGTGCAGGATTCAGGATAGAAGCAGGTCCCTGTGCTCTCTGCTGTTTCCCGGGACCAGCGTGCCTGCAGGGCAAACCCTAAACTGATATGGCCATGATGACTGGGATTACCTTAACTCTTCCTTCTTCCTCCCCATCTGCTCCTGGTGGAGCTGCTCCATCACCCCTGAACCCTGGAGGGACCATGAGCAGCCGAGGGTCCTCAAAGCTGGGAAGCAGGTTCTCTGATGGCATGAAGGGCCAACAGCAAGGTGGACTGCACCCATTTCTTTGATGACATCTTCTCTCCCCTGACCTTTAAATCGTCTTTTCAGGGACATTTTCTTCCCTTTGGAAGGAACTTTTGGATGGTTGATTTTTCTCACAACAGTTTGTGAGCTTCTCAACATCTGTGTGGCCCAAACACATTAGTATCCTGGGAACTCATGACAGCTATTGACAGAAAATACTGTTTAAGCAGTGTCTACTGATAAAGCACAGATGGAAATGGGTAGAAGTTCGCTATAAACAATTATTCTGCAAAAAGCATCTGATTACAGTAGCACTTGAGAGTGAGTCAGCTAAGACTAGCTAAAGATTAAGAAACTTGAGGATAAAGCTGTGGGAATTGTTTCTTAGGGAACAGCAGATTTACAACCTCTCCATCTAAAAAGGATGAATTGTTGGAATCCTTCCAGACACAAAAGTTAAAGTGGAAGAAAAAAAATTTTTTATGAAGTTGAAAGACATTGTTTCAGCAGTTTTAAAATCAGATGGGCTGTTTAGGCGCTAAAAACAAAGTGGTCAGATTTTACTTTGGAAATATCCTTTGTTTTCAAAGTAAACCTGTTCTTTGAAAAATATAAAGCAAAGTCAGAGGTTTGAGAGTGTTAAATTATCCAAAGATTAAACCAAATGAAAGATTTTTATTTGGTCCAGAATAATTTTTTTTTTTTTTTTTTTTTTTTCGTTTTAGAATGAAATGAAAGAGTTTTGATTCAGTGCAGGTTAACATTTGTATCAGATTTTTCTATTCAAGCATCAATTAAAAAAATCCCTCTTTTTTTCCCCTGTGCTGATTAAGAGCATTTCTGGGAGGAGGCAGAGCAGAGAGGGTACAGTCCCAAGAATTAGCTTTCCATTTGTGTTTCATCGTGTTCAGCACTGGGATGGTGCAGGAGGGCCAAGGAAGAATCACTGTGGCAGAGTAGTGTGGGCAAGCAAGGACCATGACTGCCGAGCTGAGGCATGCTGGTGGGGACGCAGGGACGCTGCAGGTGAAAACCTCCTCCCCTGTACAGAGACAAGCATCAAATAGGGCTGTTGTCCCCTCTCTTATACTTCATTTATTTTAACTCATTGGCATTTCTGTACCAATTTGGGGATGTATTTTAGGGATACTTTCTTCCAGGGATACTTTCAGCTCCATAATCCTCCAGCTTGGAAAAGTCCAGCAAGCATTACAAATAACGCCTTCCATATGACAAATAGAGATGAGCTTATTCCTTGCAGAAAATTTTCATGTTCACGTTGCTGGGAAGATGAATGGGCAAATGGATAAATGAAGCAGCTCTTCCCAGAGGGAACATGCTGCAGGCACACAAAGCTCAGCTCTTGGCTCCCATGGGAGCCTTCAGGGTTAAGTCTTTCTGTCTATAGCATGAAACTTGGTTTCAATGTCCCAAATACGATGCTGACATGGAATAATTTAAATGTGGCAGTGGGAGCTGGAGTGAAGGAGGAGTGCAAACACGGAGTGAGGGGCTGAGTCATGATACTCAGCCAAATGGCAAATCAGGAGAGCAGAAGGTGGAGTGTATAGTGCAGAGTGAATCCTGCAGGATTCCTGTGAAGAGTCCTTGACCCCCACTGTCAGCTCGTTAAAGCAGCAGTCTTCCCTGACACCAGTAACCGTTGGCATGAACTGTTACAAAACTCTAATCCTTGCTCTTCTTAGTAACAGGATTTTCCAAAACAACGGCAAACACAAACATTTAACCAGAAGAGGGTTCCAGTCTGCAAAATAATCCTGAAACCAAGTGTAAACTTAACTCTCAGTCTGAAGCACCAGCTAGCCCTCCAATGCCATGGGTTTAACACCGTATTCTATACTGCAAGAGGTAAGACCAAGGAGCAGGACTTGGCCAGTTCCAAGGTGAAACCAGCCAGGACGCAATGTCCTTGCTCCCAGAGTCAGCATCTCCCTTGTTTGGAAGGAGAGTGAAAGGTGACCATTTCCATGTACTTTCTTCTCCTAGTCATTTTCCACAGGTATAAAAGATGACGCACAGGGAAAAAAAGCAGTGAAAGTGGCAGCCCTCCCTTCCCTCCTCCCCTGCTCTCATGTTGTCCCCCCCATTTCTTTCTAGTCGTTTAATTGGAAAGCATATTTGCTTGTGACGCACTCCAGATATCATGTTCCCTCATGATTGTTTCCACTTTGTTTGCCTATATATTAATTCTTACAGCTCACTGCCTGTTTTACAAAGAAGGTCTCTGCCCAAGAAGACAACCCCTCTGTCAGCCACCCATGTCACGTACCATGTGAGGCCACCCAGCTTTCTCACCACACGGTGAAAGAACACCTTGTTTGGGGTGGCGGGTTGGGTTTCCACACCAGGGCTTCATGGGAGGGATGACAGACATGCCCATAACAGCTAAATAAGATTTCTGTTATTCCTGGTGGTAATAGATCCCTGCAGCCCCACAAGAAAGGTTTCCAGTACCAGCACATCTTGTCTCTCTTCCTGGGCAGGAGGGTGACATAGTTCATCGTGTGTCCATGGGTAAATGGGTTGGGGAACTCCTCAGCCCTGGAAAAATGGGGAGCAAACAGTAGCAAGGTTTCATTCTTCTTCTGCAGCAGAGAAGAGGGACCCAGGGTGCTGGTGAGACAAATGGAAGTGCCTGAACTTGGATAGCTTCTTTCCAGGCTGGAGAGTTCTCCTTTGAGCATCAGTGCCCTGACCTGTTATAAACACTCTCTCAAAACCCAGAGCTGGCCCTTGTCTTGAAGTGGCGGACAACCTTATTTGGATCATAGAATCACAGAATCAATTCGGTTAGAAAAGTCCAACCATTAACCCAGCACTGCCAAGTTCACCACTAAACCATGTCCCTCATCACCTCAGCTACACATCTTTTAAATCCCTCCACTGATGGTGACTCCACCACTGCCCTGGGCAGCCTGTGCCAGGGCTTGACAACCCTCTTGGTGAAGAAATGTTTCCTAAGATCCAATCTAAACCTCCCCTGGGACAACTTGAGGCCAGTTCCTCTCATCCTATCACTTCTTACCTGAGAGAAGAGACCGACCCCCATCTCACTACACCTTCCTTTCAGGTAGTTGTAGAGAGTGAGAAGGGCTCCCCTGAGGCCAGGGAGGGAAAGCACCATTCCTCCTCAGGTTTCACTCCCTGCACCTCACCAAAATCTGAGAGTGAGAAGATGAGCCTTCTGCAGATGAGCCTTCTGCCTTTTACCAAGGTGAGCACATGCCTGCCTGTGCACACAGGCACTGATACACACACACGTGCACACACAGACACACTCATGGTGGTTCCGAGGTGCCCTGGGCTCTGGGGTCTCAGGCTGCACAATCCTGGCCACGCTTCGCTGCAGATCATCCCTGGGTGGAGTTTGGCCAGCACTGCCTCCACGATCCTTTGAAAGCTTGGCGAAAGGACACCAAACGTGCAAACCAGCACGTTCAGAAGATGGACCATTGCCCTGCAGCCTTCAGGGGTGCTGCATGCTGCTGCACACACACAGAGCATCCCTCTGCATCTTCAGGATGGCCTCTTTGTCTTGAAGGAACTATTGGCCCTCTACTCGTCTCCAGCAGTCTGCCTGGGCTGAAGTCATTCTGCAGCTCTCCAAAGGCTGGATGGAGAGCTGAGCTGAATTATTCCCTCCTCGTTCTCAGTGTCCAAAACCAGAAAAGCTCATGCACGTGGCGTGCTCTGCAGTCCTCTCCTTGCTGCCTCACAATCATAAAACCATGGAATCATAGAATCATAGAACGGTTTGTGTTGGAAGGGACCTTAAAGATCACCTAGTTCCAACCCCCCTACCATGGTCAGGCATACCTCCCACTAGACCAGGTTTCTCAAAGCCCCATCCAACGTGGCCTTGAACACTCGCAGAGACAGGGCATCCAGCTCTCTGGGCAACCTGAGACACCTGAGTGGTGTCTCACCACTCTCAGAGTGAAGAATTTCTTTAATCTAAATCTACCCTTTTTCAGTTAAAAGCCATTACCCCCCATCCTATCACTACACTCACTCCCTGATATCGAGTCCCTACCCACCATTCCTGCAGGCCCATTTCAGTACTGGAAGGCTGCTATAAGGTCTCCCAGGAGCCTTCTCTTCTCCAGGATGAACAAACCCAATGCTCTCAGCCTGTCCTCACAGGGGAGGTGCTCCAGCCCCCTGATCATCTTCGTGGCCCTTCTCTGGATCTGCTTGAGCAGATGCATGCCTTTCTTAGGATGGGAACCCCAGAGCTGGATGCAGCACTGCAGGTGGGAACTCATGAGAGCAGAGCAGAGGGCCAGAATCACCTCCCTCAACCTGCTGGCCACACTCCCCTTGATGCAGCCCAGTATGCAGTGCCTCTGGACAGGGCAGTAGAAAGCACACTCTGCCCTGTGACGCTTGTGCACATCATCCTAAGCAAACCCAGACTTTCCCCATGCTGGTACCTGAAGGATGCCATGGTGCAGCACTATCAGGAATAGCACGTGTGTTTATGCAGCACCACTCTGCGTGTCTGTCACACAGCCTGGTGCTCCGGCAGAGCAGCGGAGACTCCAGACTGCTTGATTTCAGTGAGGGGTGGCCATGTGCAGATGTAAGAGCTCAGCAGAGGAAGCTGTGGGCTCCCCATCAGCAGTGCCTGGCAGCTGGCGGGTATAGGAGAGCACCCACACTTCTGCACGTCCCCACGATAACCTCCCGGCTGTGTCCACCCCAGCTTTGGCTGGAAAACAGGGAACGTAGCATGTCAGAGAGGCAAGAAGGATGAGACTGCCAGACACGCACACCTCGTCCTTCTCCACTGAAAGGACTAGAGTCAACAGAGACAGGGAGTGTTTTGGAGCCAGAAGAACATATCTCCTTCTTTACATTTTCTGGCTTTGAACTGGGGGGGGAATTATTATTTTGCAGCTGGTGAGAGGGAAAATCTTTTTCTTCCAACCCCCTGTTGAGTGAGCAGATGCGTGATGTGCGGCAGCACAAGCGGTGCGAGGCCGCAGCCCTCCTCTGAGGAGCTCTTTGTTCTGTTCCTTGGGGCTGCTCGTACCAGCCCCTCAACAATCACAGAGACAGAGCTCTTTGTCGAGGCATCCTCTCAATGAGTTTGGGAGCACTTCAGAAACTCCTCTCTATAGCTTCTGGGCAAGGAACAGAATGAGCTGATTGACCCTCAGATGTTTCTGTGTTCAGAGAAAAGAAAGAGGGTATTAATTTTAAATGACTGAAATTACCACTCTGCTCTGTAAAGCTGCAGTTCCCATCCAGCTGGGGAGGGGGAATGAGGCCGCCTGCTTTGTGGGAGGGAAAGGAGAGGAAAATTCTGTGTGGAGGAGTCTCTACTGCACTTGATCGGTCTTGCCCTGTGGTTGTGGTCTGCACTGTCCTGTCAGCTCATCCCCACTGGAGGCTTTCACACCTCTCCCCCTCTTTGTCTCGCTCACGTCCTCCTGCAGCTCCCTGTTGCAGGCTGGTCCTTCACCCCAACATGTCCCTTTGCATGTACATCAGGCTGCTCCTGCACCCCAGCCCACTCTCACTGGGCAACATTGGCCCTCCACTGAAGGGAGGGGATGGGGAGATACATCACCCTGCCATGTGAACAGAATAACTCTATTCAATCAGCTTTGGGCTGCCATGAGAGTCACCTGATGTACTTGTGATCCAAGACAAATTTGGTGGTTTCTCTTCCAGGGCAAAAAGCAGTGGCTGAGATCAATGTTTCAAACCCCACTTCAAATGCCATGGGCAGCCCAGCAGTGCCCTTCACTGCAAGTCAGCACAGTCTCCCCTTCTGCCACACGGCAGGGCTTTGCTGGAAGCCGTAATCAAGCCAGCACAGTGACTCTCCCCTCCCCATACATCCCACCTCTTCTGCAAGCTTTCATAAGACAGTTTCTTGGTTGCTAGAACAAAAACATACCAGGATGTTCCAATATATAGATGTATACATGAGTGGATGTATAGATGCACACACAATTGTCAAGATTTACCTATGTATATCACAGGCCTTTAGACATGTGAGTTAAAACTCTCTTTGCTGCATAGGCTTATATTTGGGCAATTTCAGGTCTACTGGGGAGAAGGTACCTGCTGCATGTACCCAGTGGATGTGGTGCTGATCACAAATCTAGCCAAATCTTGCCACACAAATGCACATGCTAAAAAGCACAGACATCCCCTTTATTTTTGTGCTCTTCCTGCCTGTGCCTGTACATACCACAGGAGCTTTTGGTCCAAATATCTCTCAAAGAGGGGAGATAATTAAGAGGATCCCATAGGATACCATTGCAGCCAGTCCAGATCTTGTGTTCATTCAGCCTTGAAAATGTTCTTCCCTTTTCCATCTTTAATGCTCTGTTTAAAACATGTGCTCTTATGATACCCACCAAACTGGTTTTGCCTGAAAGAGTTAATGGGAAACAGAAGCAGTGCCCTGGAGTGGGACCAGCCTGCCCAGCCCCTGGGTTAGAAGGACTTCTCTCTTCTTGGTATTTCAGAGCTTACAGTGGAAACTACAAAGTCCATAAACATTCCCGCTCAGCAGCCTTTTCTATGTGCTTAGGCTGTGATTTATAAAGAGAATCGCAAGAGAAGCCCTCAGACAGGACTATCTTGGGATCCACCTTGGGACCTGGACACACATCTTCCCCTGTCCCCACAACCAAACCCAACGTATGGCCCCAAGGGCAGGAATCTGCTCTTTTGGTGTTTGGGTTTTTTGAGAGGAGGTGGGTGTTGGGGTTTTTTTTTTCGGTTGTTTTCACTGACCAGTAATCAAGGCAAGGGAAATGCTCTGCATCCAGGGCTTCCTCATGCAGCAAACAGAGAGACAAAGTCACTCCCTCCCAATTTAAATAGAATGTCTCCAGCTAATAAACAGGAAGAAAACTCTTGTGGTCAGCGAGCCCTTCCCTGGTGAATGTCTCCCCTGGACCTGCTCTGTTAAGCCCTTGGAAGCTTGGAAACACTTCAGGTGTAAAAATAGTGCCTGCAAAGTCAGCAGCCGAGCCCTAGACAAGTGATACGGTCGGATGTTTTTTTCTGTGCTTTTTTTAATTTTCCAAACCAGTTCCAAACTGTATTGGAGGAAGCAGGACTGTCCCTGCCCATCTCAGTGTATGGAATACTGAACAATATTCCACCTGAGCCTGACCTCCCGCTGCAGGGAGGAAACCGCAAAAATAGATTTCCTGCTAAATTGAGCTCCTATTCGCATTGCCAGAATGCTTCTAACAGCTGAGGTGATGCGAAGCATCTGCTCCTCAGCAAAGTTCTTGCCCCTGAAGCCAGCCACAGGGTTTCCCCAAAAACCCCCTGCCCAGGAGGCTTCTCGGCGACCCCGTTTGCTGTGCTGGTTTCTGGTTAAAGCCAGGTGGCTGTTCTCAGAACTAGAGTTTTTTCCATTATGGAAAATGCTTCCCGGTTTCTCCGCAGTCCTTTTTGGTCACAGTCAGGGCACTCTGGGAAAGGAGGAGGCTGGTGGGCAGCAGGGCACTCACTGGGAAAGACTAAAATCCACAGGTGCCTACCTGGGATGCATGTAATCAGCAAACCCTTCAGAGGATCCTCTCTCAGCATTCCCAGCTCAAAACCTGAGGTTCAGCAGTGCTTCCAGTATCCCCTTCAGAATCTTTCCCACAAAAATTCCCATTTGAGTAAATTGGCATTTTTTGGAAGCTATTTCTGAAGAATTTCAGAAAATTCTCCATTGTCTCAGCCACTAATAGCCCGTACACGTTGAAAGCCCCGAGGACATCACACTGTGTTATGTTCCTGGCATCACTTGTAAATTGTTTGCCCAGATCTGCCTTGAACAAATCAGGGGCAATTTTGGCTACCACAGGAGATGAAAACAATAGTGGAGTGTGTTGTCTTCTGCTACTTCAGAGTTGTTCAACCAGAAAATAATGGAGAGAATTGTTTCTCTTTGGCTATGCAGTGTAGGTTATTGGTGAACAAACAAGCCCAAAGGCCAAAGGACGAGGTATTTATTCATCTTTTTGCAGTGTTTGAGTTAATTTGCAACCCACAAAAAGAGAGAAAGAAATCACTGAAAATATAACCTGTGGTTTATATTGTATGTATTTTAAAGAGGGTTTCAGTAAAAAGATGATCGTTTTCACTTCTGACTGTATAATTTGATCAAATCTTAGCAGGTGCAAGGCAGACTCACATGAATTTCATAATTTACTTTAAAGCACAGAGATGCCATTTTGCAAAGCTAAAATTAAGAAGATGCAGAGATGTAACAAATGCATTATCTCAGCTCTCTCTGAGACCACCTCTGAGTCCCATGTATAGATGTCTGGATGGGATTCTTTTATGTACAGCAAGCTCACAATGACCTCTCCTTCTCAAACCTTCAGTAATGCAGGGATGACAATACTTAATTTAGGGTACTGCTATGCTCTGACAACTCCATCCAACTGTAGCATCTGCCAGAGGTCCCCAGCTAATTAACTATCGATCTAAACTTTTGGGTGTTTTATCTCGTAGGTGTCACATTATTGTTAACAGGGCTTTAGCATATAGTGGCGAGAAAATGGGCTGTGAAGATGAACTGCCAAAGATGAACTGTCAAAAATGATTGTTTCTCAAGAAGCACGACTGTGTCTGCAAGGCAGGATGCAAGGGCAGGTGTGCGATTCCAGTGCCTGTCTGCAGGAAACACCAACAGGTTCTGTGGTTTCACGGGATCTCCGAGACGGCAGGAGTCTGATTCCCTTGTGTTAAAGTTTTTTGGACCCAACATGTTTTAAGATCTTTTGTTGCCTCCAGCAGCTCACTAGATGGATCCCATGGGTACAAGTATCACAGAGCAGCAGAGAGGAGGGGAGCACCAGGCTGGTTTTCTGGTAGCATACACAGAGGTTCAGCAGAAGACCTCAGCAAGCATCTACCCTACCAAGGATGCATGAGCCACCCCCTGTTCTTCTCTGTCATGGAGCAGGAATACAAATGGGGAAGAGAGATACCAAACATCTGATCACCAAGGGGAACAGACTGGCCTCAGCACAAGGCATTTTGAGCGGTTCCTTCAGCCTGTTTCCCAGACTGAATAATTAAAGCTCCCTGCTGGTTTAAAAGAAGGAACATACCGTATGGCGAGAGACTGTTCCCATGTCAACAACCCAAAAGCATCAGAAAGGAAGCTTCCTCTGCTGTCCAGGTCACACTTCTTAATACTTCTTTGCTAAGCGCTGTTGTTGGTGATGAAGACACAGGATTGTGTGCTCCCGCTGAACAGAAATCAGCCAGCACTCCTGAAGCAGATTCCAAGTGAGAGATGCTGGAATTTATTAAATAAATACAGAAAGACAGGTTTAAACAAGCACAGCTGAAGTGGCACAGTCCATCTAGCTTCCTGTCAAGGTCTTATCTAAGTTAGCCTTTCTATTTTGGTTTCTTTGCTGCAACGCGTTCTCTTTATTTGCATTGTACTTTTGGGCAGTAATTCTCCAGCTTCAACTCCATCTCCCAACCTATAGGTGCTTTAACACGCTGAGAGATGACACCCCTCAGCTCTGCAGCCTGAGCCTTCCTTAGAGCTAAAAATAACAGGCTCTGAGGGTGCTGTTCAAAGTCCTGTGCCCTGGCCACTCACCTGCAGAAGGGAGACAGTGGGAGTTTTGATGGTTTAGTTCTTCTCTGCCCCAAGAGCTGCGACAGGCAGCACCGTGATGCACCTCAGAGATTTAGACACGATCTGTCCTTACAGGAGCTTTCCAAAGAGCCCCACAAAGTTCTCCTGCACTGAGCACTTGCCATGCTGCTCTTCTGGGTCCAAGGCTGCTGGAAAGCTTCCTGATCTTTCTGCAACAAAAAAAAAAGGCTCATTATGAAGAGCTGCAGGCCAGAGTGGAGGGAAATATATTCAGTCCCTGCCATTTTCTGCTGCTACTCTCTCGGCTGTACTCTGCCCTGGTTGCCCACACTTAGGCTGGCAGCAGCCCCAGGTTTACAGTGTGTCGGCAAAGTGCCCTCCCAGAGGACTCCCGGGCTCATGAGGGCTTCTTGGCAATGCAATAATAACAACAACAATAATAGCTGGTTTTGTTACCCTGATATCTCAGTACACACAGCGTGCTTCAAAAGTTCATAGTCCAGTGATGCCATTAAAACCCCAATCAGTCTAATCGTAGGATTAATTTTGAGCTGAAATAGCACATCCTCTACATCATGGGGAAAGTACACAGAGAAATGCTGTCTGTCTCTCGGACTCCTGGTGTGCTCTGGCTGTACAGAGGCCGTTTACTTTCAGGTAGGCAGAAGGCTGGTTTATGAAATTTTATGCCTCTTTTTTAACTGGGCATGACAGCTGAGCCCCAACATGTATCCCTGTCTTGAATACCACGGTGTGAACAAGGACAATAGTACATAAGAAGCAGAGACTCTTACTGATGAGCCTTTGAGCCATAAGGGTTGGAGGAACAGATTTACTTTGCAGGTTTAAAACTGTGATATTTAAAGTCTTGGAGATAGAGACAACCATGTGTCCTCTCAGATCAGTTCACGATCTGAGCACAGGGCCAGTGCACAGTTAACACAAAGCTTCAAATCCCACCCTTCACAGCTCATCCCATCCTCACTGCAAAGGCTGTGAGGAGTGGAGGCGAGCATTTAATTAGTCATTTGAACTTGGAAAACCTAAAACCTTGTGGAGCTTGGGTCCTGCATGAGGAAGGACACGGAGCACCCCACCAGAGAAGAGCCGAGGCTCCTCCCAGCCCAGCGGCTCTGACCTTAAGCACCACTTGCAGAGTATTGCAAAATAAATGACATCTGCAGGGCTCTCTCCCCCTGGGGAATGGGGCTTGCCAGACCAGAGCTCTTCAGTGACCTTTCTCTGGGAGCTGCACGAAGAACCTCCTGCGAATGCTGATGGTTGGCTCGTGGCTTTCTTGTCCTCAGCACCTGGGTCAAGTAGAATCACACTCTGACCAAAACCCACCTTCCCAGCAGCAGGGCGATGGGTCAGAGGGCTTCGGGGAGCTGTAGGTGCTTTCTGCCCTCTCTGTCTCGGCCTTGTTGACTCAGTTGCACTTGGGTATTCACTGCATGTGGCTGGAAGGATGCTGTTGGCCTTGGCAAACTCGTAGCATGTCGCACTTTGCCAGTGCTTTGTGCTTGTTTTGCTGCTCTGCAGCAGGGAAACACTACAAACTCGTGGCTTGTTGCTCTTACTGTGGCAAACGTAGCAGAATCCTTTGTCCAGACTGTGCCAAAAAAATCCCCTTCCACTTTAGCCCTCTTCTTTAAGCCAAAAAGGAGTGTGTAGATGATTTTAACTGTGGTAAACACTGGGATTGCCTTCATTATCTGCAAGGAGCTCCCCGAAGGCCATGGTCATGCCCAGCCATGCTGCTATTCCCGCAGACGTCCTTCTCCAGCAGCAGAGGACAAGCACAGGAGACAGCAGAGGCATGAGAGAGATCACATCACTCTTCAGGCTGTTTGGCAAACCTCGCTTTCAAAGAGGGATGAATGCCACTTGCAGGCTAAGGCCCTATTTTGCTGAGGCTGAACCACTGAAGCAACTGCTGGGCTGAAGGCACATCCAGAGCTTCACCACCACCTTCTCAGAGCTGTTCTTTTCGCCGGTGAGATGAGAGCTAACCTGTATACAGCCATGAGGAGTGAATCCCTCCAGTCTGTGTTCATTACTCCTGTTTAAATCAACGTGTTTTACCATAGCAACTACCAAAGAAGGAATCAACAGTTTTTGAGCAAACAAACACTTATTAAAGCACCCTTCTGAAATATTTATGCTTTGTTCCCGAAAGCCCACTAAGTGCATTGACAGAGCAGCACAGCACAACGCTGCGTGGCACCAGGAGTGTCAGGAGAGCTTTTTCTCTGCTGCCTGGCAAAGTGGAAAAAACATTCTTCAGCAGTCTGTTTATCTGCCTGTGAGTTTAACCATCTCTGCACAATGTGATTGAGAAACTGGGTGACGGAAGCAAAGCCATCCGAGATCAGGAGAGCCTCAGTCCTTCCTTCTGTCTCAGGCCGGCCTTGAGGAGTGGCTCCAAATTAGAAACTGTCTGTTCTTTCAAATTCACTCCAAAGTCTAATGAAACAGCATTTGTCAAAATTATTTCTGTGATGATTTTTATAGTGAATGGAAAGAGATAAGAAATGCAAGAGGAGTTTGGGAGGTGGGAACTGGAAGGTATTCAAGAAAGGAAATGCAAATTTACAGAGAAAAACTAGAAAACAGACACCTAAGGACATCAAGGATGTCATGACATAAACACTCCCTTCAGCAGTGAAGGCAGCTCTGGAGTTGCTTGTCCACCTTTCCCCTTGGTCCACTTTGCTGTCACCTCAAAGCTGCAGATGCAGGATGGAGGCTGTCCTGAGAGCACTGAATGTGTCGAGGATGGGGAGCATCCTCCTGCAAGCAGGGCTGAGGAATGGAGGTGGGGAGCGTGGAGGGAAGGAAAGACCTTTTAAATGGATTTTACTGCTGTGCAACATCCATCTGAGAGAAGTACGCTTCAGGGGGCAATCTGCATCTCTCATCGTTCATATTAGTTCATCATCCAGGACCTGCAAAATGGCCCTACGGCCTCTTGTTGTCCAAGAAAGACAGCCACTGAAGATTTTATGGGTGTGTACTCTTCTGGTGTGTGCTTCCCTCCCTCAGGAAGCAAATCAGGTGACTTGCTCTTGCAAATAGGCTCCCCAAAAGCTCACTGTTACAGGCGTGTGCTGGTATTTAACATGTCCCATGTTTGTCATCTTGCACCAACTGTCGCTCCCTTGACAATGATGAAGCTGTTCAAAGCCAGGGCCGTAAAACAGAATGAAATAGGTCTGCTGAAGAAGACTTTGTTTATGGTTGTGCTTTCCTGGAGTTGTCAGCCGGCTCTTATGAGTAAATATTGTTTTACAAGCGAAAAACATGCATGAGCCTGCCATTATTGCTGGTTTATTCCTGGTGTGAGTTTTCTGCATAAATTAAGTTGGCAAGAAAATTGTGTACCTTTACACTGACAGGAAGGTTTAAAACACTTGAGGTGTTTAAAGTGAACCGTGAGTCTTGTCAGAAACACCAAAAACTGTAACAAGAATAAAGTTGGACCAGCTGGCCTCTGCTGAGGCTTATCCGTTTGCAGCTTCCAGGACCACCACAAGCTGGACTTGGAGATGGCCATGCAAGATGAGTGCACGTTTTTACTTTATCTCGTTTGATAGTTGGTGGATGCGTGGGGTGGTGGGTATGGAGGAAAATGTGTTCATTTCTCCCATTATGTTCCTTTGAAAAGAAGCAACAGAAACTGTGAAGAAGCATGTGCAGAGTACTTGATGAGAAGGGGCTGCCACAGGCAGCGATGGACATTGCTCACAAATGCTGTGAGGGAGGGGGTGCAACTGAGGAGGAAACATCTCAGAGGACATCAGCCTCTTTGGTAGGATCTGCGTCAGTCCAGGCAGGCAGACTGGAAAGACACAGAGAAGATGACTGTTCCCCCTGGGCAAAGATGATGTACACGTGGTCAAACTATGTCAAACATCCTCTGCCATGGGAAGCAAAGGAATAAAAAGCAGCATAAGCAGAGGAATCAAAACCAGGCCATACTTTGATATACATTAAATTGTCACAGCTATCGAAGTCCCAACATTCTTCATCCTGGATTCATTCACTTGCAAGCACTCTCCAGCAATACTTCCTGTACTCTGCAGGCATGAATATCCATGTGCCCATGGAAAGAATCACAATGAGGTGTCCCTGAGCAGAGGTTTCCAGTCAATCGATCCAGCTGGCTGTTTACCTTTCCTTCCTGCTGGGTGACTTGGGCTTGTTCACAGACGCAGAGCAGAGGGGGTGGCACAGTGGCTGGAGTGAAAGTCCAAGCTGTAGGGAGGTAGTTACTGCTTTCCATAGCTGCGGTGCCAGCTTAAACACAAAGCCAACATAAAGAGCCCTTTTTGCTCTCCTCCCCTCCACAGCTCATGAGCAGTATCTATCTTCTGAGCAGGATGTCCTGGGATAGAAACTCTGGCCATAGAAATGTAGCTACGTGGCATCTTGGACAAGCAGATTTCTTTAGAATGAGTTTGCAAATCTCCATCCTGGATTGCAGTGTGCTCTGAAGACACAAGCAACACAGATGGAAAATGTGGTTATAAGGCAGGATTCCCTGAAGATTCACTTCAATGTGACAGAGAGTCTCGGTCCTTTCAATCCCCACTGCTGCAAAATAGCAGAAAAGGGTTTGGAATCCCAACTCCTAAAATTGCTTGAAATCTATCATTTTGCAAACCTAAGAGCTCGACTATTCAGCCATGAATTGGATGCTCACAGCACAAGAGATGAGTCAAACAGAAAATGTGCTGCAGCACACAGTCCACCAAGTACCTGTCTAAACCACAGGCTTCCTGTATCATTTCTCACTGTAATGGGAGCCGGCCCCCACACGGGAAGGGGTCTCCAAGCTGTGTTTGATGACAGCAAATCAGAGATTTTTGAGTTAAGCTTCAGGAAAGAAGGGCAATCACAGAACCAGTTCAGCCACCCAGGGTCTCCACAAAAATCCTGTTAACAAGGACATGCCACTGCCAGGGGAGAACTTCAAGAGGTGGAGCACTGTCCAACAGCACCCATGGGCTCAACCTGCTCTGAGATAATAGACCATGTTTTCTGCAGTTTGTTCAGGGCATTAAAAGCCCCTGAAAAGCCATTCAGCGACTGACATCAATGAATGCAGAGGATAAATAATGGCAAAGTGCAGCTTTGTTTTCTGGTGTTGGAAGAACATGAAGAGGAAGAATTATGTGACTGTTTAACCTAAATGATGCCCAGCTGACTATGCTAGCCCATGAAGACCTGTTTGTTTATGCAGCAATGTTACACACAAGTATTTGGCAGGCTTTTTTTCAAACTAAGAAAAGCTTTTTTTCTTAAATAAGAGAGCCCCACTGTCCTTTGCAATGTTTTTATTGCAAGCATTCATAGATTTTCTCCAATGAAAGTTATTACAAATCACCTAGACACCAAGTATGGAAAAATGAGGAGGAGGGGCCACTGTTTTACTCCATATATTTTGATTGCTTTGTATTTTTTGCTGCCTTTTCCCATGAAATCAGGCAGGTGGATGTCTATGGAGAGGTAGCTGGCCCAAAGCCCCCAGCATTCATTGCCACAGTAAATCACGCACCCGTGCTGGGTCACAGAGCAAGGGACAGCCCCCCTGGAGTGCACACTCACACTATGCACATATGTACCACACCACACGACAGGGGTCAGGAGGTGGCCAAGGGGGAGAACATTTCTCGTTTACACACACATGCAGCCCACAAGGTTCTTTCCAGCAGCTCTGCACTGCCCAAAAGACGGGCTATATACGTTCTGGCTCAGCGTCAACTCAATGCCAGGATGCGAGTCCCAGGTTGGAGCTGGCTTAGAGCTGGGTGGCTCAGATCTCAGGCAAAGCAGCTTCTTCACACCAGTCACAGAAACATGCCCTTACATGGGGCAGATCACTCTAAATCTAAATGGAAATGTTCTTCTTTTGCTTTTTACTTTAACCCCTCTAGCACAGCACTTTGTATCCACCCGAGAGTGAGGTGACAAAGTGGACACTTTGGTGGGTGGAATTTTTGCCCTTGCACAACTTAGGTACACTAACTTTGCTTAGTTAGGAGCTGTGTTAAAACCTATTAAAAGTTTGTGTTTTCTTTCTTTTTTTTTTTTTTTATTTCCTGGCACAGCTGCAGATGAAATTAGAGAGCTCCTTACACACAGAATCAAATTTAGCACCTTGAGAGCCCCAGGACAAGAAATGGGTGATGTTGGGCAGCCAACGTGCCTCAGGCATGAAGAGAGCAGAATTTCCACAGCACTTGCAGGAGACATTTCAACCACTGATCACAGGCAGAGCCACACTTTCAAGGCAGGTAGGGCAAGGGGAAAGGTGAAGCACCTTAATCATGAGATGATGGGCATGAGCTCTGATCATGCATTTTGACTGACTTGTTCTGTATCTTATAATCTGGTACGTCTTTTCCATTTTGTGCTACACAACAGTTGGCATTGGCTATAGTCTGGCTCACCCTAGTGGTCTGAAGCTTAATGAGATGTATGTAATGCTTTGTAATTGCTTTGGGTGATGTAAGCATTAATGAAAAGTGATCCCGTCACTTTTGAGCAGTTAAATTAAAAGCAAACTGGCTTTTGCTAACCATGGTGTGTTTCCAGGTGATAAATGCTTTTTAACAAATCTCATAAAACCTTCTCTTTTGGCTGCACTGAATGTAATGTGGATTTTTATGGTTCTTTTTAATAGTTCCTCAAATAATTTCATCAGCATAAAGTCTCCTCCTGGACAGAATTTAATAAAGAGTTGAACTGTTGTGAAAGGTATAAGCAAGATCTAATCTTGCCCACTCTTATTCCCAGACCTTGTAAATGTATTCCTAATGGTCTGAGAGTTAATAATTAATAAATGAAATAAATTGCTCGGAAATTTCAAGCTTAGACCATGCTCTCCCCACCTGTCTGGCCAATGATAATTAACACTTTCATGTTTAACGCAGATGCCTTGATGCCTCTGTGGCTGCACTACCCAAATAAAGACGTGGAGCATCCCATACGATCACATCACGTCTGCGCCTGTGCTTTTGGCACCAGTGGGGTCTCTCGTATTTCTGCAATAGTGTGAGTTTGCAGGGTTCAGACCTGGGCAAAAATGAACCCAAAAAAGGACACAGAAAATGCCTGGTCCTTCTTTCAGGTCGTGGCATGGCAAAACAACAACCCAAGGACACAAACCATCATCTGGACCATGGCTGAATCGGTGAGAGAAGCGTACCAAAGTCCTCAGTGCAGCAGATGCTCTGTGCTTCAATCCTCCAGTTCCTCTTCAAATTCACAGTTTCAAGTTTAAAACTGCCAGAAACCCTTGAATACATTTCGCATCCTTCTCTGGGTCATAGAAGTCCTCACAGACCAGTTTGTGTCTATAACCAACATTTTAGAGAATTTCACAATCCATTTTATAATTCGGTAGCCTTACAATAGCGTTCTGCAGCTCAGATGAGCAAACACATGACCAGGAAATAATCCCTGTTTGGCAGCACGAGCTTTAGGGATAATTGCTGCAAAACCACAGTCTTATTTTTTCTGCAGATCTGCGTGAGAGGCACCATTTATTGAAATGAGCAGGTGTGGGTAAAGCAGCTCAGAGGTTTGTTATGATTGCCCAGACTGAGTCTTCAAGGGCATCCCAGCTCCCTGCCTGGGCACCTTTCTGTCTGTGTCTGCGCTCTGTTTTGGAGAGATGCTGCTTTGCTCTGCCACGATGTCCTCCCTCACCCAAAGGATCACCATGGGCTAGAATGGACTAGAATAAGGGAAGAGCACATGTAGAAATGTGTGGATGTCCTTAAGTCAGCAGAGCTAATGGAATTCATCCTGGAGCACTTGTGAACCAGCCAAGGAAATTTCTAAAGCATTAGAAGAATGCGCCTGAGAAGCAATGGTGGCAGGGCCCAAGGGACAGAAAGAACAAACACTGCCCTGGCTCTAAAAGGGAGAAAAAGAGGCCCCAGGAGTAACGCACCAGGCTGCCTAACTCTATTTCTTGGAAAGATACTGGAACAAATTATTAAATAATCAATATAAACACCTAGAAGATAATAAAATGACAAGAAAAAGCCAGCATGGATTTCTCAAGATCAAATCACATCAAATCAATCTAATTTCCTCCTCTGACAGAATAACAGGCCTGGTGGACAAAGGAGAAGCAGATGTGATATATCCTGCCTGTAAAAAGACTGTGTACTCAGTATTACATGACGGTCTCATGAGCAAATTAAGGGCATGTGAGCAAAATAGGAACACAAACACAATCACCATAATTTGGGTGCATAAGCAGAAGAGAAGAAAACACTTCCCAAACAGGCTATTTCAAGTGGGTACAGAGGAGCCTGGTTTGTTCATCGTGTCCATTAATAACTGATTTGTATGATAGCAAAGATAATACAGTTTTATAAGCTGGGAGGTATTGTAAACAATAGGGAGGACAGGGTCTGAATTCAAATTGATCTGGATAATGGGACGAAATCTGTAAGCTGAAACTCAATGAGGACAAATGCAAAATATCGTGCTGAGGCAGGAAAAAATCGAATGTACGAATACGAAATGAGAAATAAATAACAAAGCATCACTGAAAGGACGATGATACCAATTACTTCATCACTTCTGCCTGTGTGCAGGGCATTTCTTTTCTGATTACAATGGTTAACCTAGAATTTACTGCTGTGTACAGATACTATTGACATTGACAGAGCTGGTAGAAGTTCATACTCATTTTTTGGGTTTTTTGGCAAAGAAAATATCTTTTTCTAAGGTGTATTCATAAAAAAGCAACTTTTTGGAGGGGAGCTGAAGCAGAGAAAAAAAGCTAATGTTGCACACTAGAAGTGATCTGCTTCTTGTTTAAGGCAGAGTTTTACTCCTGGGAGAGCAGCAGTGTGCGCAGTGTGCTGTCGTGTGACCACAAACCCTCTGAGCCCTGAGCTCTCCACCCGCAGAGGACAGAGCTTGCCACGCTTACCCAGTTCAGCCCCTGTACCTAGCACGGCACACTGCTTAAGCCAAAAGACAGAGGAAACCTCAGAAATAGTCACTTATCAGGTACTATTCCCAGAAAGGTGTTTCCTGCTACGTCCAGCAGCAAGGGTCCTGAAGCACAAGCTAAAGAGCTCCTTCATGTTTCCACACCCCATAGTACAATGCTCCCATTCGCTAATATCAATACTGAAATTATTTTTCCATCTCTTCAGGTTTTTCCTATCATGAGTATCTTTGGTCTGCAGATTGCAGGGGTGACACGAAGTGACATGAATCCAGTCTGTGGAGTTAACCATAAGACAAGAGAGGATGTTTCCTGGTGGAAATACTGGAGATCACTCCTTAGCACCACTTCTGAACTGGTTTCCTTCAAAGTTTCCAACCCTGACAGATTCTCTCTAGTCCCTGCATCCCTTCGGTTTAAATTGCTGGAAATGGTTCACAGAAGAGTGCAGAGTGCTGAAGTGGAAATTAAAGCAGCACTTATCTGAATTCAAGGATTTTAAAACTTGGCTCTGTGTGTCCCTCACTGGGTTCCTCGCATGCACTGGAGGCCACGTCTCCACCAGGACAGGCCAAGGAGGGTCACTTACACCATGCTCTGTCTCCCACAGATGTGTTGTTTTTCTCGATTCATACAAAGACTATCTAATAAGGCAGAAGAAGAAACTGCCTCTTTGTCTATTGGACATGTAACAATAGTATCCTATTCTAAATCCTGAGGCAGTGTACAGCATGGGGGACAAACAGTTGTCAAGAGCAAGGATCTCTTGTTGTCATTTCTGTGTGGTTTTTAATACCATCATCAAAAGTTCAAAAAGCATTTTCAGCCCAGTTTATCATCCCTGATATGATTCCACCAACTCAGCAGAGTTGCAGTACACATGAAAGAAGCTTCTCTTCAGAGACAATAGTAGTAAGAAGAGACACTTTTGATGTACATCCAGGCAAAGCAATCCAACAATTCAGTGTGAATGTATCTTGCCATGTTGGGGATCTTGTTCACCACCACCCCACCCCCTCCTTTCCATGCAAAGCTCAGTCACATAACAGAGAACCAAAATATTTCACCTATGAATAATACACCTCATTATCAGAAACTAAGAACTGGCAAGAATCTGGGAGCAGAGAAGTTGTATCATTCATCTTTTTCTTGGTAGCATCTGGCCAGCAATAGCTACTGTTGTCACTGTTGTGATTTCTGGTTTTCTCCATACAGACATGAAGAGGTGAGGTCTTTCCTCACCCTGCCCTCTGCTGACACAGGGATGGTTCGGGAGGTCCTGACCCCTGTGGCTGTGGCCCTGTGTCTCTCCTCCAGCTGTCCTGTGAACCTGCAGAACAGGGAGCAACTGTTGGTGGTGGTGTCCCTGACCTGCCCTGCCTGTGCCCGAGAACCTCATCCCTTTCCCTGGCTCCATTCCCGTTCTGGGCAAGCCCCTGCCCAGACCCACACACCGCTGTGATGTGCTCCCAGCGCTGAATGGGGAGAGCAAAGCCATAGCTCAGCCTGGTGTTTCCTACCAGTGAGGAGAGCAGAGGGGGAATGAATATCCCGCTTGGGTACATCTGCAGTCCAAGCAAACACTTCCTGAGCACGTGCATCTTCTTCCAGCTCCACAGACCATGAGAATGCTCAAGATACAAAACTCAAATATTTGGAATATTAACATCTATCAGTTTCACACATTCCTTAAAGTAGCATATTTCTTGCGTGGCTGATCTCACCACATGGTAACATTAGCCTGTACCATCACCATCTGGCTCAGCTTTAATTTTATCAAAAGCATTTGACAGGAGGTAGCATCTTTCCTTTTCCATCCGTCCTTCTCCTCCCGCCAAAAACTATGATTTCTCCTCAAATGAACCCAATTTTTGGTGCTGTGTGAGAAGGTTTTTTGTATATCTATCTAGGAAACAGCTCTTTGATTTCAAATGTTTTGCATTTGAGAAGTTGAGCTAAAACCCAGGAACAAGAGAACCCCCAGACTTCTTTCCTAAAGGAATGTTCGGTGTTCATTAGCACAAAGCCAGGAGAGAAGCAGTGGGTCCTGGGTGTCGTGCATTTCATCCACTCCACTCAATTCTGTTGAAAAAAACTGTTCCTTAATCAGCCCTGACTTACCCTGTTACCATTGCTAGTCTAGGCCTCCAGTCTTGCATGACAAAAAAAAAGGGGAAAAAGGAAATCCAAATCTCCTGCCCTGTGTCTTCTCACTTACTCGTGACCAGATATTTTTATCATGCCCTCTGCTATGTTCCATCTCTAAAGCAAACCACATCCCACGTCCCCATGTCTCCCCTTTGAAACTTCGGTGTCCTTTCAGGTGGGGATACGGGATCCTGGGCGAGCCCTCCAGACACTAATGCAATATTGATAGGAGTAGCAAATGCAGAAGTGGTAATAACACAACCCATTGTGTGGCCTGTCCTGCTGTGCTGGCTCAGTGACCCCGCAGCCTGTAGAACAGCTCCTGCTGCATCAGAGCAGTTCGCAGGTAGGCTCAGGGCCCTCATCCACGTTTGCTCTCTTTGTCCCACCTCCACTAATCCTCTTCATTATTTAGCACACTGATACATAACCCTCCTGCACCCACCCAGGCAGAGGATCAGTTCAAGTGCAGCTGAAAGAGGAGACCTTGCCCACAGACAGCAGGTCATAATGAGATAAGGCTCTCACAGCTTCTATCACGGCTGATTAGCAAGAGGTGTCTCTTGGTATGGGCTTCAACAGCACCGTTCAGCTTTGAAGACTCAAATCCAGCGCTGGAACAGTAACAGCGGGATGTGAACGACTGCTCGCCTGCAGATTAGCGAGAAAGCAATACTCTTCAAATATCGTCAGAATAGTAATAAAAGTAAATCACGTAAACCGTGCAATTTGTTTTGTCTGTACGGTGCTTCGGTGTGCAGTCAGGAACGTCACCACAGGAGGGAAGCAGCGTTTCACTTTTGTTTCTTCAGTAGGCAAGGCTAATTTTTATTTTTATTTTTTAAATATATTTTTTGACCATTAGAAAAACCTCCCTTATCTGACAAAGCAATGAATATGGCTTATTCAGAGGATTTAAGTTGACAGGAGCTGGTTGGAACAGTGGGCTAAAAGCCCCTTGATTTCAGAACAGCTTGCAGAATTCACAAGTTAGTAGGAAGAAGCAGCGTGTTTAAAGGGAGAAGCTGCAATAAAGCTATCCTGAAACAAAAAATCAAAGTGGCCAGCTCACTTGCCAGATCCCTTCATGCATGCCTGTCACGATGGTACCTGCTGGCCAACAGCTAATACTTTAGGATATACGGTCCCTCTACTCGGTTAAAAACCTGGTTTGTAAGTTGTTCATTTCCAGTGCAGATGAGAAATTGAACTTGTAGAGGAATTGCTTATATAACTATAGCATGAAGTTAGAGCAATAAATTAAGTAATTGACAAATACAGCTTTGCAAAGTTCTGGTTACCCGATTAAACTCTGGCCTGATTTGTTTATCCATTTTCAAGCTTTTCAGGCTAAAAAGCAAAATATTCCCACGGTCCCTGTAAAACAACATTGATGCTAAAATTCTCAATGAAGAATGAGCCTTTCCTCAGCAGACAGACTGGGGGCAGAGGGTGGTGACTGGTGCATTCTGGGCGAAACTGCCATCAAGGAATAGCTGGGGGAATCTGGTGGGTTTCTGCAGTAGAATCCACCACCCCTGGACATTCACACAATCATCTCTGATGCTGCACAGTAAACAGTGACTTTTAGCCTTTCCAGTGACCACTTTCTACAGCTTCTACAGCAGCTGAGGATAGAAACCACAGAGCTTTGCAGAAATGCATAAAAAACCCCTGAAATTTCTCCATTCCTTCTGTTATTAACACAGAGAAGACATAAAGAGCCTGCAAAAGTAGTCCCTAGGAGCAGGAGCTGGGCTCAGCGGGTCAGGAGAGAACTGTAACCTGCTCTTCAAGGCAACATACTCTCCAGTGGATGGAAGTTCCCTCAGAAGCTCAACCTTCCCATCCCAGCATTTCCTGCCGCAGACACGTGTGCTGTGGCATGGGGAGCAATGTGTGTGAGCTCCTGGAGATGTGCTGAAGGACGTGTGCTACCAGAGGGCACAGGGGAGGCACAGGCAGAACTAGGCAGACATTGCTCCATCTGTTTATAGTCAGCCAGCTTTGGAAGTCCTGATATATGATGAGGTTTCTCAACCACAGGGACCCCTCTGTGCAGTTGATTTCTTTCCCTTTCTTGTTCCAGGAGAACAAATTCTACCCAGTTTAACATCATTTCGACACAGCTTTGTGGTCTTTAGGTGGTGGAGGTCGATACCAGTTGCTTTCCAAGGGACGGATTGTATTAGCTTGGAGTCAGCCTAAAAATCACTGGTGGGAATTTTGGAATAGGAGTCGGTGTTCCTCAAAACCACATCTAAATATAAGTGCTGTGCATCATATGGGGGCAGGGAAACCTCCATCGTGTCGCTACAGCCTCATTAGCTTTCAGGAAGAGAGACATGTGGAAGTATAGCTGAAAATAGCAGCTTGCTAAATTTCTTCAGACTCTCTGAGGAGGAAGAAGGCTCAGCATCACACAGCAGTTGGACTCCACGATTCTTTCCTGCTTCTGCTTCCTGTGGGACCTTTGGCAAGGGAGACCTGGTGTCTCCCTTTCCTGTCTGTCAAAGGAGGATGAAAGAGATCTGGGAAGACTTTCACTTTCAGCGATAAGACTTTGATACTACAGTCCTGAGTAGCACTGATAAAAATCAAAATGTTGATGCCTGAGACAGAAGTTTCAGCACTGGTACAATTTGTCAGCATCACATACTTATTCCCACGCAAAGATGAATCATCAGAGAGCAGGGATTTATCACACTGTTCATCCTGTGATGGCAAAACCCACCACCATTGACTGCAAGCACTGAGATCCCAGTTGGAGAGAAAAACTGGTGAAGTATACAAAATATTGTAATATATAGGAATGTACAGGAAATAACCCTGCCAGTGCAAATGCAGATCCATTTAGGGCTTTCTCCACATGCTGCATTCCTTGGGCCACAAACCCTGTCGCTCTGGCCCTCCCGGTACAACATGCAATGCAGTAGCACCTTGTGCCAACAGAAGATCTTTAGCTGTTAGCACTCTGGGGTTTATGACCCACAAAGACTCATTTCCAACCACACCGGGTAGTTGTACCTATGCGGAGTAGTCAATTCATTACAACATTTAATTTGTGAAATGACACTTCTGATCTTCAAAGTGTTTTACATCCCACACATTGCAGGCAGTTAACAAGTAATAAAGAGTAAGAATTAATTAATCCTAGCTATACCCCAAGAGATACGTAGACAAATATTAATCTACTGAGAGAAACTGAGCAACCAAGGTGATGTGACTTGTCCAAGGCCACAGTGGGCACCTAGAGCAGAGCTGTAGTTAGAGTGCAGAAACTCTGATTGCAAAGCTCTGTCCTTGCCTTGTCTCAAAACTCATTTTGAGGAGTATGATTTTGAAAATAGACAATCTGTTTAGAAAAAGTCTTGGTTTGTCTTCTGTACTTTATTAGTGGATTGCAAGTACGGCCTGATAATGCGGGATCGGGCAGCAGCTATTGACTTTGGCCCATCCCAAATGTTTATATACAGACAGAAACATCTATAGGTGTTACATACAGTGTGCGCCAGAACAACAAGGTATCTAATTAAAGAGTTTAATACCAAATATGCAGAATAACAAGCACCGATGTGTTACTGCAGAGCTCCACAAGCAGTCTGTGTCTCAGCACGGATGGACATTCCCAAACCAGCTCCCAGTTCGGCATGGAATGGAGCCACACTGTGTTTCAGCCCCACTGTGTTTAAACCCCTCCAGCCTCACTGATGGGCATGCTGGGGACCTCACTGGGCAGGATGACATCCAGGGATGGGAGTGCAGGTCCCCAGTGCCTCGCTACAGTCCATGTTTTCTCTGCAGAACTACCGTACTCTGCTGGCGATACACCCTCATAGACAAATACTCGCAGGAAAATTTGCGAACATCGTTAAATTTCTGCACTATCCCAGCAGTTTTGAACAAATTACGCTAAATCCAAAATAAATATGCCCGCTGCACCTTTGATTATACCTGTGTACGTTGAGGGAGCGCCCTGGGCGGCCCTCAAAAACAACCCAAAAAGAAAACTACAACAGCTGAGCCCTGTGCGCTTCCTTCATCTACTTTAAACTTCTGCACAGACAAGGAATTGTTGCTTTTCTTGAAGTAAGTGTGCACGTCTTCAGACTCTAATATTACTTTGGTTTTCTTAACAGTCCTGACCTTCCTATTTGGGCCCATAGAGCAGACCAGCTCTACACCTTTTTTTCTCTCAGATCATAAAGTGCTCGGCATTTTGCACTCAGCTTATCATTCGGGATTTTAATTATCAACACAAGCGCCTTCCCAAAGGCTGGTTGGTCTTTCGGTATGAAGATTATGTAGGAAAATTAATGGTAAAAAAATGGATTTGTCCCTCCGTTCCTTTCACTGTGGTGACTATGAGCTCTACAAACAGCTGCGCCAGTTCTAAAAAATACATTTGCAATGTCATCTTTCAGGAGGTAAAATACGCTCAGCTTGGTTTTGTTTTCTGCTCTTTTGTGTATCAGAACATTAAGCTGCTGTGTATAGCAGAGCGTGTGAGGAATCCAGAGCAGTCTGTTACCATGCTTTATTTTTGCACTGTCTGCTTCCATTTTTCAGTGTTCTGACTTACAGCAGGTTGTTTCACAGAGCTACACAGCATCTGATAGTGTATGAACCATTGCTCCCTGAACCCGGGGTGAGATTACTACTCAAAATAATATAACCCCTCTAGGCATTAAGCACACCAAAGTCAAACTTTTCTTCTCGGGATTGAAGTCTGGTGCAAATTGATCAAGAAGCACTAATTCCGCATAGTTTTAATGTAAACGGACAGTCTGTTAACAGACACAAGTAACACAGACCGCTCGGAAAAGCCCCGTACTGCACAGCACGGAAAAACAAATACATCGCGACCCATCCGGCCCGGCCAGGGGAGCCCTGCACCCTCCGTGCCTGGAAACAGCCGCTGCCGGAGGAACGTGGGGGGAGTTGGGCTCGCACCTCCGCGACAAAACGCGCGGCCCTCGACCCCTTCTCCCGTCCACGCTGCGCCCCGGCCCGACCCGAGGGGCGGGGCCGATCGCGGCGCTCCGGGACCCGCCGCCAACTCCCACCGCGGCTCCGCCCTGCCCCGCGGGGCCGCCGCCCGCCGGCCCTACCGCTGCCGCCCGGGGCTGGAGCGGTGGCCTCGGGCTCAGCGGTGCCGGGCCGCGGGCAGATCCATCCCGGCCTGCGGGCCCCCGAGACGCGAGGCCAGGCCACAGCGTGGGCAGACCCCGCCCGCTGCCGGACTGGCCGGGGCCGGGGCCGAGGCCGAGGCCGAGGCCGAGACGTGCCCGGGGCCGGGGCGGGCCGGAGGCGGAGCCGGGCGGCGGGAGGAGGCCGCGCCTCGGGGGCGGTGTTGCAGACCGAGGAGGCGGCTCCGGAGCTATCGCGCCTGCCCGGCTGGCGGCGGAGCTCGGCTACAGGGGGAGGGGGGGGGGGGGGCGGCTCGGCGGCGGGTCTGCGGGCCGGGCGGGCCCCATGGGCGGGTGTGTGGGCTCCCACCACGACTCCTCGGGCAGCCTCAACGAGAACTCGGACGGCACCGGAGGTGAGCGCCGGGGCTGGGCTGGGGGTAGGCGGACGGGCGGGCCGCCCCCGGGGCCGCGAGGGGACCCCGGGGCGGGCGCTGCGGGCCGGGGCCTGCGGCAGGGAGCGGGCCCGTGTCCGGCGCCGGACGGGGTGGAACCGCGCTGCTCTCGCCGGCCCTGGGGCACCGTGCCTGGCTACACTCCCCCCCCCCCCCCCCTCCCCGCTCCGCGGCCGGCCCCGGCGCGGCCGCCGGGCCGCAACTTTCCCGGGGTGGCGGGGGCGTGCGGGGCACCCCCGGTGCGTCCAGCGCCAGGGAGCTCGGCGCGGTGCCCGGGCGGGCGCAACCCCGACGGGCAGAGCCCCTCGCCCCGAGGAGTCGGGCCCAGCGTGGTGGGGGCTGCGCGGCGCGGCCCCTCCGCCGGCCCGGGGTCGGGCGGCTGATGAAACAACGACAGGCTGGGGAAGGGGCCTGCCTGGGGCTCCCAAACTTTGTTTTCCTTGAGCTCAGCTGCTTGTGGTTTGCAGAAAATAATTCTTCAGATAACTTAGATCCTGGCACCGCTGCGGGTTTGGCTTTTATTTTTCTTTTTATTCTTTCCAAGAAAGATGGATTCTTTCCTCGTGCCTAAATCACCCCTGCTAATTATCGGCTTCCAGCGACTCAGATGCCGGAGCAGTGTATTCTCACCCATGTGCAAGAGCACACCGACTTAGCCAGTGTAGCTTATGTGGAAGCACCACTGCAGTGTAAGCAGCTTTTTACCCTTAGGTTTCCCTCTACCTATATGTCTGAGTGATTGCTTTTTCAACCTTCTTAGGTTTGTGGACCCCGATGCTCTCCAGCTGAGCTCTATATGCATTATAGTTATCTAAAGGCAGCTTACCGAAGGACACTTGACTTAAAGTAGTCCTCACACAGGCAGGGTCCACAGATTTCAGGTTGAAAATTGCTGACATAGGTCTGCATTTTCCCTTGTGCCTCATGGAATGTTATTTATCAGTCTGTTTGTTTGGGGATTTTTTGACGCCCCAGCTGATGTGTATTGTATCGGAGACTTTGCTGTTATTCCATAATGAAAAAAAAAAAATGCAGCACTTAAAATTATATCTGAAGCGGCCACCTGCTGATTAATGCCAGATACATAGTTCATAGAAATACCACAAAGTCCAGCTGCTAAGAACCGTGTAGGATTGAATGACATCGTTGTCATTAGAAGCATTTTTATCGCTTTGCCTAGTATGAATCCTCTTTCCTTTTTTTTTTTTTTTAATAGGGAAAAGGAAGCAGTTGTCTAAAATGCATCTGTACTAAGCAGAATTACCAGCCAGTAAAAAAAAATGCCAAAGTGTCAGTATAGAAAGGACCAGAGTATACTAGATGCCAAAGAATGGCAGGAATCATCACATACCCAGAAAGTCTTGACCAGGAAATACCATTAGAAGCTACGCTGACATTTGTTCTAAGACCTTCTTCAGTAGCTAGGTGTTGCAAGGTGAGATCATGTCACAGAAATAGCCTCAGTTTAATTTAATCTCTCTTATCTTGCCTGTGATGCTGAACGAATGCGATAGGAAAAAATTATCAGAGCTTGGCTGATATTGTCAGATAGTTTTATTACACACCCAGCAGCAGCGTGTGAGGTGGGCAGCCTCCATCCAAGTCTTCCACAGACCACCATCCCAGATGGACTGACCAGCAGCGTGTTCCTGCATGGTGTTTACACGGCACGACACACTGCTGCTGTGGGGTTAAACAACCTATGGTGCTTGGTGCATCAGAACAGCAGCTGGGTTTTTCAAGATGTGAGAGATGCGAAATGCACGTCAGCTGGCTCGTGTTGATTCATGCTCCAAGGATAATGTTCCTTAAGGTTGTCTTGCTGAAGTGAGAAGTGATGAAATTTCAGTTGAATTACGGGCTTCTTAGGACTGTCTTAAACAGTCAGCTACAGTATGCAATACCCTGTTTTGTAACATCGGGTATCTGCTCCTGCCTCTCAACAAGTAACAAAAAAAAAAAAGGGGGAGGTGTAGGTTAAGCTGAAAGAACCTCAGAATATAAATCAAACTCCCAAGATGTCAAAGTCCAGCCTGCACTAATTCTTAGCTTTATCAATTCTGCAAGCGTGCCCACGCCAAGTATGAAATCTGACTTGACCTCTCAAGGGAGCTTATGTCTTGAGGCATCAGCAAGTAAACCAGCTGAAGCACAAGCGAACGCAGTTCAGAGACTAGACCTGTGCAGAAAGATGACTTGTTCCTGCTTCCCATATAAGGCTCATTTCCTCCAGCTCCTGGGCTGTGACCTCGTCCGGTGGATGCACTTTCAGATTGCTGTCAATGAGCAGGGCGGGATCCTTTTATAAATCTCAAGAAGATGATTTTGAAACAGAAGCATCTTGGTTCCAACTAGAGCGTTGCCAGTGATGGACTCGCTCTGGGGAGACTTTGTCTCTTCCCCAGAACGGAGAAGGTTTTTTGAGAATTACCAGTGGTCATGAGGTTGATTAGACAGTAAGAGCAGCCCTTGGTGCTGCAGAAAAGTGGGAGCCGGATCACAAGTCTTAATTTGTACTGGTCTCAGTCTATTACAGTGCCGCGTGGAGCTGGCGAAATCGCACTCGATTGTGTCTGTGGAGTTGAGATGAGGATTTGTCACATCCCATCTCCTCGGTCCTTTTGTCAGTCTCTGGCACTTCCCATCACTTCTCTGACGCTCAGCAAAGCTGACTGCGTGCCCTGCCTGCGTGTGCTTCCTTTGTCTTTTACTATTGGTATTTCTCAAGGTCGAGAGGCTTGCATGTATCTAGAGAGCTGCTCAGTGTACTCAGGTGTGTCTGTGCGTAAGCCTGAGTTAATCTGAACTCTCAGCTCTCCTGGCCAGCGTACTGCACGGTGCTGCTTGCATTGACCGAAGCAGGAGGAGTCTGTTCCTTAACAAGAATTTAACAGATGCTGCTCTGCCCATCCTGCTGGAAATGAAATGGTCTTTGCAGATGGGTACCAGCTGTTTCATGATCACTGCTCTTTTTAAGCAAGTCTTCAACAGAATATTGTTTGTTGTATTTGGGGAAAAGCTCCTGTCTTGATGCTTGGCACCTTGTGTTCTAGCAGAGCTGTGTTGTGGCAGGTGGGTGTCCTGCATGGTGAAATGCATTTGTTGGTGACTCTTTAAAGGAGATGCAGAGAAGAATAAATGATGGTGGTTAAGTGATTTATAGGCACAGTGTTTCCCCATCCCTTTAGCTCATCTGGCTCTCATCAGGTATTCCAAGCTTTCAGGAGCCGAGCACCGCATCTCTTCTTGCTGTGCTTTGTCAGAGGGGACTGAGTTTCTGCAGGACGGTGAGACCTGGGGGAAAATAGCTGTTCTCTGGCCACTTACAGGTTATGTGACTTCTTCAGTTGTGTGTTCAGAAGAGCACTGAGTTTGGAGTTAACAGCTGGAAAGCTCTGTACTTGAGACTGTAAGGTTTAATAGCTTCTCAGGTATGTTTGGTTTAGCACAAACAGGAGAACTTGCATTGCCAGCTTGCCACATACAAGGCCTTTCTGGAGGGCTGCTCTTAAATTTCTCTACTTCGTTTGGAGGGGAGCAGCAGGAAGAACAAGGAGAAACATGAACCCTATCATTTTCTTCTGGCAAACTTCTACCCCTATTAGAAGTTGTATGATACTTTGTCTTACTTAGTAAAGTTCAGTGAGACAGTTATTTGTGTGGAATACAGAAAGGGCAGGAAATCCAGTGTCTTGAAGTACAGGCATGACAAGTCATTACAGATTAAGCTTTTGGCTGCAGCTGTCTGATTGCTGCTGTACTCTCCTTGACATGATGCTCGCTTGCCTGCTGGAGTTCTTATCGCCCTTCTTTGTTATAGAAGCCGGTGATTCTGTTTGAAATTTGTCGTCTTTACTGCTGCCCCTATCACCCAGCAGTGATAATAGGGACAAGTGGAAATAAGGCTGCATGTTTGACTGACACGCTATTATAGGAGATTATTAAAAATATAAATTCTTCCTGCAGTATTTGATGCAGTGCTAGAGCTTCATTAACTTCTAGAAAGCCAAATATTGTGCTCAACCTCTGCTTTTGATAACTGGACAACAGTTTCTTAAATATTTTCTTTCGAGTGCTGTGCAGTGCTGCATATCACATGTCTAATTTGAAGTTACAATAACTGCTTTCATGGTGCTTCTATGGAAGACTGACCAAGGGAATTTGCATATTAAGTAGTCAGATTTGTTGCTCACAATTGGACTAATACAGTAGAGCTGTGCATGGCTTGGGGCGGGGGTGGGGGGGTTAAACAGGCATCTCATGACTGAGCAGTTCATAGCATTTGGTGCCTACCCCTTGTATAGGAGCATACAAAGAATCTCCCACTTCCAGACTGCATTTTCGCAGCCTGCAAGCAGCATCTCCTGGGGTTTCATTGTCATCAAAAGGAGGTAGCTCTAGACTTCAGGTAGCTCCTGCTGTTTTGTAATACAACCCTGAAACGCAGCGCTGGGTATGGTTTTGCAAAAGTAATATTAAAATGGGAGCTGGCATTAGCTGTTAGGTCTTACTGTGGCTTTTTGGTCTGTTATTTTAAACATGGAGTAATAAGAAAAGCTTAGCATGGCTCTTACAACTTGTTCTGAATCGCTCATGATTTCCACAAGAGTATGTGTGGTTTTTATCAGGGCTTCAAATAAAAGTAGCCTTTAATGACTTGGATTTCCTGAAAGCTGGGCACCCACAGCCTCCCTGAGATGATCAGGATCTGGATCTTTTGCTGAGAATGCCTGAGAGTTGAGTCCCAGGTATTTTTCTACTGGAATGTCACTTTGATGGTATGACACTTTTCATTTGTAAACTAAGAGACTTTGTTTTGTTTTTCAGGTGATAACAAGTAACTCTTAGAAAATGAAATAAGGTGTTATTTTTACTGTTAATAAGGGCTGAGGAACGCAGCTGTTCTGTTTCCTCTTTGGCGTTGTTCCTCCGTGTAATTGTTTGTTTGGTTTCTACATGAAGTGATTTGTTTGAATTTCTCTGGGATTTCAGTGAAAGCAACAAACACCCTCCATCTCTGAATATTGCATATAATGAATTGAACATTCATTGTGCTTTGGAGACTTTTGATAAACGGAAAATATTGTTAGTTGCCTGTTTGTGAACTCTAAAAAGCAGCGATCCACTCTTACTGCAGCAGGTAATATGATAGCTATTATTTTTTCATAGGAATGTTGAATAGTGTAATTCATAAATGGCAAATTATAATACAGTTGAAGCCTGAAATAAAGATTTTCCTTATGGTTAAGTGTTGCCAATTCCTGCAAGTCGTCTTGCAGGTACAAAGCAGGATCGAGTTGTCCACAACTGATGTAGTTACCCAGCTCCTGAAAAATAGAAAGTAAATATCTAAAACCCTTCTGACCAGATGACCGTGTTTGAGATATGAATACAACTGCTCCTTTGCTGTTTTATAAGCAAAAAAGGACTGTGATACTTGTAGGGTTTGATGTAAAAAGTGCTTTCTCCCTGTCTGGTAGATAAAAGCTATGTTTGAAAGTTAGTTACACTTTTAGGTAGTCATTTCCAATTTGATACCTCTGCTTCACTGGCTTAAAATTCAGACTCCTTTGATGCAAATACTTCAGGGTTTTGGTTTTTATTCTCTTAGTCCACGATATTTTTAATTTTTTAATTTTCAAATTGCTTTTTCCTGTTACAGGACAGGACACTTTGCAGGCCAGTAAGCTCTTCATTGTCTTCCCATTTCTTTCACACCAGATAGAAAATGACATGTTGTCTGTGACTGGTGCAGTATGTCCATCCTTTCCTGCAGAGAATCCAGGTCCTGGTGTGTCCACAGCTGTGCAGCACAGCTTTCCCAAGTACTGCTCTGACATAACACGGGGGAAGGGCTTGGTTTTCCCTCCCATGGGGTGTTCCTTGAGAAGAGACGCAGCCGGATGTGCAGCCATGAGCTTTCCCTTCCCAGAGCTGGTGGCATCCCTATCTCGGGAAGGGAAGAACATTTCTATGGGGGAATTCTGCCACCCAGCAGCAAAGGTGAAGCAGGGAAGTCTGCGTGTGGCATCTCTTGGGTGCACAGTGCCTAAGCAGCAGCTTAAAGGCAACAGCCATTGGTTCACCTTCATCTTTCCTACGTTCAGGTGCTTTGGGTGAAGTTTCTGGAGGTTTGTGGGCTTTATTTTTCATCCATCTGGAAGCTCTGTAGGACTCATTACTACTTTTGCAAGTCACGTTATGGAATTGGAGCTTTTCTAAATAGTACTAATTCTAGTTTTAAAAGCTGCTCCATTTAGGCAGCTGTAGTCATCGTAACTGTAGGAAAAATAGAGCCGGCGTATGAGGTGGTCCTCAGGGAAGTCTTGCCAGTTTGGGATGCTGAATTTCAGCATGTGGAAAGGTGCTGACCTTGTGTGGATGCCAAGGTGACGTGAGCACTGCGTGCGGGTGGTGGGCTTTCAGAGGCATCTGCTGCCTTTGTGTACTGACAGCGTACAGGCTCGCTTTGCTCCAGCGATGCTAAACCTTTGGTGCCCGTATTGTGACTTGGCAGGGCTGGCGAGTCCACGTGTCTGGAGCGAGCGCGTGGGGCACACGGGATCCACTCACTGGGGAGGTGTCTCTGCCACGGCTGCTGGCTCTGCTGGTGGGAGGCTGGTGCCTGGCATCGCTCGGCATGGGAGCGTGGCGAGAGTGACGAGGCCGAATTACCCGAAATCGGAAGGGAAAGGCTATGAAGTGACCTGTACTGTGAAGCAGGTGGAGTACAAGGAAGATTAAAAGAGCTGGAGTCAGCAACCTGGTTTCTGGCAGTTGAATGAAACACTTTATTTGCAGTCTGAGGTTTTCAGTTACAGCTTCATCTGCTGCCGATGTGTTGTCCAGCTGAAATCCAGGATTTGAAGAAAGAGAAATGTTCCACTACTTGGGAAGCAAAAGAAGTGCAGGTGGGGGGATGGGGATTAAGGAGGAGGGAAAAAAAAGCAAGAAAAAAGGGAGGAAAGCACCTTTTCCCATACATTGTGTTCCCGGGGTGAAAAGTGCAGAATCTGAGTGTTTCATACCGAGTTACCAGGATCAGCAGAAGAGTGAAGCATTCAGAAGGTGCATGGGTGTTCACTCGCTGCTTGTGCGGGCGATGGGAAACACCTAGAGCATCGCATGGAACTTGGCATTTTACTGTCTTGACCTGCGTGCGGTAAAATATGCACGATGTCTAACGTGGTTTATTTAAGATTCAGCTGGAACCTGAATTTTGCATTTGCTGCCTTCTGCTGTCCCTGGGCTGATCTCACAGCTATTATTAGCCAGGTAGCAGTTTTCTCTCCCGGCACACTCGGATTAGGTTTGTGAAAATGAAAGATGGACAAAAGATGGGGCAGTAAAAACTGTGTAAGGGGTTTTTGTTCTGTTGCCCACCTTTGAAGTAAAGTAAAAACCATGTCTTAAATACTAAATGCAGCTGGAGTTTCTTAGGCTACCTTAAATATTTAAAATCACATAAATAGCCTGTCACCCTGAGACCTCACAGTACTGAGAGATGCAGGGGCACTGTGGGTTCTGCAGGTAATAAGTGCACAAGCAATTCATACATGCTATCAGCTTGCAGGGGCTGTTCCACATCCAGTTGACCTGTAATGTAAAGCATTTGAAAATTGTACTTCATGAAGTAGAAATACTGATGGGGATGGAGATCCTTGCTGCTGTGCTTGCGCATTAGATCGCTTTGACAACTCCTCCCTTCATCTTTTTCTCAATATCCTTTTCCCATCTCCCCCCTTTTTTTAGTGAGCATGATTTAAAAGGAAAAATTCAAAGCCGTGCTTGAAAGCCATTTGTGGGAGGAGATGGGCACAGTTCTGAAGAAATGATTTTTCACTTCTGTAGAAAGTCAGATGTGCTGAAGGATTTTATATATATATATATATATATGAAGGCATATATATAAAAACATCCTTGTGTTGAAGATGAGGGGGAAGGGAGGAGCTCTGGGGAGTTTCTGATCTATCATGTGGTTTTCCCACGTTCTCAAACATGAAAGAAAAGGCACTTTACAAATGGTAGTGAAGAGGGCTTCAGTAGTTTCCAGCAAGAACAGGTGCTGCCTGGGGGTAAAAGATTAGAGACTAAACGATGACAATGTATCATACAATGCTATATAGATTACGTGTTTAATAGGGGAAGTTTACCCTTAAACCAGATAAATATTCTATCTGCCATTATCGACACTTTTCTATAAAATGTTTTTTGCAAAATTAAATTATAAACCTTTTATAGTTCATAACATGCAGTTTACAATAATTTATAATAAATGCAGCTACTATAAATAATTCTCTTAGTTCAGACATGTTATGTAGGAAGGCATTTTTCACCCTTTCCCCATCTGAGAACACACTCGGGGGCTGAGGTGGCAGCGGGAGCAGGGTACAGCAGGTTGGGATTGCAAGCTTGTTACCTTCATATCTTTAAAATTCAGTCATGGAACAAAATTTCTGCTCTCACGCTGTGATCAAGGGCACGCTGGATTCCTGAGAAGGGTCTCTTGTGGCATTTCCTTTTCCGCCACGCAGCGATCATCTCCTGTGTGAGTTTCTGAATTTATTTTTTTTCTCTTTGTATGGGTAAATACAGTCTTTTTGTAAAAGAGCACCTTCGAAATAGCAGGTAATACCTGCAGCTGGCGAATGCCATTTTCTCCTGCAATCTTTTTTTCTGGCAACATGCTGCTGCTGCTTGAGAACCTGAGCCTCCTGTAGAGCATCAGCAATCACAGGACGGTGCGTGGCTGCTGGAAGGGAAACGGTTCCAGTAAAAACTGCTGGTTCTCACACTTCGTATCTGCTGCAGAAAGTGTTTCTTGGCAAAAGTATAGGGAAATGTTGTGTATGTCGTGTGTGCTGGATTTCTTAATGCCTTCAGAGTGGTTTCAGGTGTATTTAATTCATCTCTGGCGCAAGTAGAAGCTTTGTACGTCAAAATAACGTCCTTAATGCAGGATGCTTTAAAGACGTTGGGCTCTCGCCCAAAAAATGCATCTGTATTTCTCTTGTGCGAGTCACGGCATCTGTGTACCTCCCGGGGGACAGGAAGGACCTGCCTATGTACAGGGTCATGCCAGATGTAGGGAGAGGACACTCAGTGTCTCTGAACATGAAAGTACATTTTAGATGCTTCTTTGGTGCAAGACCATACTGCAGGTAAAAGTCCCAGTTCTCCTGAGCACAGGCTCTGGTTGCTCTGAGCTTGTTAACACACGGACTGAAGCGAGGGTGAGAAGACACGAGCAATAAGCAGTTTGGAAGTGTTAATGGGAAGCAAAGAGTAGCATATGTGTGAAATACTTGGGAAACTATAACCGTTATCTGAAGGTTGGGCTAACAATTTGACTAACTCTTGCTGGATGTATTCGCAAGGCGGCTATATTTGGTGGCAGCAGTAGTTAAACATACGTTCAGATGAAGCTTAGCACTCCAGTCCTTCGCACCTCTAAGTAGCAGCACCCTTCACCATTCCTGCATTTGGTCTGGTTGCCTGCTCGGGACGTGATGCTTGCTGAGGGTAAGCAGCTCCCTTCCTTCGCCTGCGCGGCGCGTACATCCAGTGCGTGTAATGAGCAAACCTGCTGAATGGGTGGTAAATCACAGGTCTCAGCTGAGGGTTAGCACTTTGAGGGGTGAAGAAGGAGAAAGCTGTCAAATATCTATTTAAGCTTATTTTTTTTAAAGAGTTGGAACTCGCTTGTGAATTGCATGTTGATGACTTGGCTCAGTAAAATACATAACAGACTGATTTTATTTTTTTTGCTGTGTGCCTACATAAGTACATTAAAAGAACGTAGGTTGCCATAAATAACAAGCATTTATCAAATCAAAATACATTCTGTGAAGTGCTTATCAATATCGGATATTATTCTAAGACAGGTTTAAATGCTCATCTGGGATAAGTTCTCATTACTCGCTCGTGTGTTGGTTTTTCACATCTGTAGATCTCCATTGTATCTTTATCCAAATCTAACACTAGTCCTGGTGCCAAAACAGTTTGAATTGCAACAGAAAAGCACGAGTATTGGAATCACATTGCTCGATTAAAGTCACATGCTTTAAATCAGTCACGTATTGTATAGCCTCACGCTGATGTTACTCAACACAACATCCCATCGCTGCCTTCGTGCAACCAGACTGAGCGCGCTCGTCGTACGTATCCAGGACACTCCAGCTGCTGCACTGATATTACAGCACAAAAATAGCTTCACAAATACTACAGGCTCAGTTTTTGGCTTTAACTGAAACGCCTTCGGAATGAAGCGAGGGAATACACGATTTTAGTCTCTCCTCTGGGAGAAGAAAGAAACAGGAGCATTGTCAAAACAAGTGAGCTTGGATACTGTGGTTTAGTATTGTAAGGCAATACTGGAATGAGGGTCCTTTAGGTGTAAATAATCTTCTAGTTCTTGAACTCTGCCTCATAGGGACTTTCTAAATGAGAAAAAAAAATCCAGCATACAGAAAGATTGTTTTTCTGTAAACCTCTGAAAATATTTGAACTGTTGGGTATGGGGTTTTTTGTCTAAATGGCGTGAATGTTTAGAAGATGTACGAGTCTCTTCCCAATGGTGACAGAGCCACCACTGCTTTGGAGAGATCATGGTGTAAATAATGCTGTGTCCCCAGATAAAGGGTAGAACAGCTTCTGGAAACCTGTGTTTATTATAGCAAGAGATGCTACCAAAATGTGCTGTGTAGAGCTAAAGGAAAACTGCAGCATTTCATGACCTTGAGTATCTCTCATGGATTCTGTCCTGATGCTCTCTTCTTAAAATCACATTTCTTTGTGAAGAAGAAAAAAAATCATGCTCTTCCCAAGTCTGAGTGTCTGTTGGTCTGGCTCGTGAATACTGAATAAATTGAAGCAGGGGAATAATATTGTTCTAAAGATTTTACAGTCTGATAATTGACCCTTACAGGTTTGGTGAAAGCAACTTTGGTGTTTTTGGAAATCTCCTTACCCATTTTTTTTTTTTCTGAAGTAAACTTGACCAGAAAGGAATTCTTGACTCCCAACACTCCCCTCTTGCTGCTGTTTTCACCTTGCCTGTTTAGCAGTAACAAGTGCTCTGAGGTGCCCACAGTTCATGGTGTACCATCTCACTTCTGCATTGATTGGTGCCTGAAAGACAAAGTCAAGGTCCAGTCATGTGTAAGTAGAGGTGAATATCAAGACTTGGGTGGAGTTTGTCTCCCTGGGAAGTGTTGTGCCCTTTTTAGCAGCATGACTGGTCTCTGGTGCACCTAATTCTCCTCAACACCGTTCTTCCAGTAATTAGGTTTAAGCTGGGGAAGAGGAGAAGTCAGGAATTGTGATTGCATTGCCACCCTAGCTTTTTAGGCACCTTGAAAAGTGAAATACTCCCCTGTTTTTTTGGACAGTCAGTCCCCAGCAGGGAAAACATGGCAAACCAATTTGAAGAAAAAGGAAGGAATTTGCGTTCCTTGTTTATCTTTAACACAGAGAGCGTCTCTTAGTGCTGCTGTTGGTAGAGGTTTTGACACAAGCTGGTTCTGTGGAGTTCGCTTACCAAACCACCTGGGAGTAGAAATTGTGAGGTGCATTAGTTGGTGAAACCCCAGATGGAACCCCCCTTTGTAGCCATCCCATTGATGGGCTCTGGTAACTGCTTCACTGGGGGTAGCGGTTATGTACGCGCAGGGGGAGAGCTCTTTCACACTCCCCACTCCCAGCACACATCCCAGGACATGAGCAGTCACGATCAGCTCCCAGGGAGCAACTTTTTCCTCAAGAATTTATAGTTGAACATATTTAAAACAGTGCTTATCACAGCTTCCTTAAAATACTGCATTACAAAAGAAGCAAGTATTTCTTTTGCAGTCTGTAGAACTGTTCACGTATGGAATTAACTTTTTTCCTGGCTTTATCCATCTCGGAGAAGACAGGTGTTTTATCTTAGCAATGCAAGTACAGTTTTTTTTACTCCAATTATGTTCTTTTTCTGGTGATTATATTCAGGGAAAATGGCATGCCGCAGGACTGTGCAAGAAACGACATTAGCATTTTATCTTATCGGGGTGGGAAACATTACCAACAGTTAACAATTTGCACTGAGCTCCACATTAGCTAGGAAAATATTATAGATACTTGGGGGTGGGGGAGGAAGTGTTTCAGTTCCTGCCAGTGTCCTACTTGAACGTCTCTTGGCAGGCTACATCCAGAGAGATGTTGAGGGCACTGCTATCTGCTAATCAAGCCAGTTAAAAAACCAATTTCATTAAGTAGTGACAATCCAGCTTAAAACAAAGTCGTGCAAAGTCCAGGATGGCAGTGCCAGCAAAGGCTTCAGTATTTCCCTGCTCAGTGCTGTGTCAAACAGAATATTCTGTCTTACAAATTCTACGAACTGATCTAATCTTGTCTTAAAAGCCTTTCCAGGTTTGCCTACTCAAATATGCTGTCGCTATCTGATTGCTCTCCCTGCCAAATTTCCAAGCTGAATTCATCTTCCATTGATAAAGTTCACTCCTAGCTGCTTAGCACCATCACCCTTCCTTCTTTCACGTCTCATTTCTTTATTACAAGTTAATAAGAGATTTTTTCCCCCCTCAGCTGAAGGAGCTTGTGCCATGCAATTCAGATGAGGAATCTGCACCATTTCTTTCCTTGGTTTTATTTTGCAACTTTCACTTGTTTACATTGAAGGTTAATAAATAAGGAACCCTTTTGCACACAGAACAAATATTTTTCTATGGAGATATTTCAGTGCAGATTATTATACATTAAAGACAATTTTCTTGCCAAATAATGAGCCCTTTTCAGCTGGGGTGCATGCTACTCGAACACAAACATTGTGTAGTGTTTTTCTCATGCTGGTCCTTAGCTTTTATGCAGGTCAAAACCTTTGGAGTCCACAGGTTTGTTCTTTTCCCCCCCTGCGTCCTCTGTAGCTGATATTGTAGCCTGCTGCTTCTGTGGGAATACAGCTGAGTATTGGGTACTTTATGGACCAGTCTTTAAATGTTCCTTCCTAGGAGTAGCTGTTCCAAGCAGTGTGACTGCTGAAAACACACCTATTTCCGTGGCTTTCTTGGGGTGGCAGTTTGGATTGAGATCTTTGGACAGTTTGGCTCAGCTCTGCTCCAGGTGTAGGTATCTGATTGGAAGACACAAGCTCTTCTCTGATAGCCAAGAGGAAAATGGTGTGCTTCAGGGAGGGGAAATTACAGCTCTGTCATAAAAATAGGGGTTGGTTTAGAATACCAGAGATGAAATTTGCAGGTTTAGTGAGAAGAGACCGTGCAAAGAGGTTTATTCTTCCTACAGGATTTTTTCCAACCATCTCTAAGTAGCTGATACTCATCTTGGACATACCCCAGCAAAGATTACCTTTCCCACAGCAAAGGAGTCTCTTGTTTCTTATTGTCTTTCTGATTATTATTTTTAATAGCCTCCATTGCTAGTAGTGCCTAAATACTGCTGTAATAGGGCGGGTCCTGAACGCTGGCCGTAGTTTTATGAACCAAAGCTTAAAGAGTAAGCAGGAAAGAAACTACTGTTGGAAGAAATAACTGCCTGGGGCCTGGCCGGAGCTGAACAAAGCTGCTCGGTCTGCTCGAGTCCCAGCCATGTGCTTACCACTCCTAGTTTTGATACAGGCTTTTAAAGCAAGGAAACCTAAATACTTTCTGTGTGTATATATTCTTTTTGCCGGGGGAGCCACATGGTTTTCTTTCATGTTTATGATTTGATTGCTGCTGTAATGGAGTCCAAATTGCAGCCCTGGTTCTGGGTCAGGGTTCAAGGTGCCCTCAGAGCTTTAGAAGCACTTCATGGGCATGGTTTGCTCATTAGAGCACAGTAATTAGTTCGGTGAACTGGGGGAATCTCCAGTGGAGTTGCATCCAGCCATTTGGTGAGTTCTTTTCACCACTACAGCCAGCGCTCAGTGGTGTTGGTTGACTGGTTTGGTTGGGTTTTTACAATGCTTTCAGAAGTCCCTCCACCTGAATGAAGCAGTTACACCTGCACTGAAGAACTATGGGAGATCTGGGCTCTTGTCTTCAAATGACTGAAATAAGAGTCTCTTGCTATTGTGTTCTCATCCTTAAATTTGAAGGTAGGCTTATTTTTCCTTTCAACTTGGGAGAAAGGGTGAGAAGAGGGTCTGTCGAATGCTGTAAAGTTCTGCCTTAACCCAGAGCCATAGACTTTTCCTGACGTTCAGAAACTTAACTATCAAGTCCATAATCAACGTACACTAATTTTAATCTGCTATTACAGTACTCTTAAATTATGTGAAAAAGTGGAGAAGTACATCTATCCTGACAGAAAGTACTGCTTTGGCTTATGAGTAGATGACGACTCTGGAGAAATAAGCACCTTTGAGCATTATGGTGAGTTCTTTTTTAGAAAAGACAAGTGTAGCCTGTGGTCAAGACCTACTTCAGCTATTATTGGATACATAACAGCTGACTCCATTGCCAACGTAATCATCACGCTGCCAGTTTGCAGCTTGCTCTGAGTTGAGAATTAAATGCATTTCAATCAAATTATGTTCCATAGTGATCTCCTCATTTGTAAGGAAGAGAAGTTACTGAAGGGATGTGCTGTTGTGTCCGCTGGAAACGCTGCCCTTTGGTACAGAGCAAGCATCACTCAGTCCATTAATAGAGCTAAAGACTTATGTGCTCAGGGACATTTGTAAGAGATCAGATGAATTTGCTAAAGGTGGAAAGGCTCTGGCTACTTTAATTTATCTTGATTTGAACAATTTAAATGAAGAGGACAGTTTCACTGGGTACTCCAAAGTCCTTCTGTCTCTCAGAGAGTAGCAGGCTCCTGCAAGGGACACTCGCAGCAGAAGCTGCTCTCTGTGCTCAGCATCACTCGGAGGAAGCTGCTGTGTTTATGCTCCTAATTCAGGCACCTCTGGTTAAATGCTTCAAGTTGGATTACATCAATAACCCTTGAGCATAGGCTATAATAGGTGTGTTGGGTTTTTTTTTCCCCTGGGTACATACACAAGGGGTTAAAAACGCCTTGAAAGGAGGTAGCTTTGAGGAGACTGTGTTCAAATGTTCCCATTTAACAGCAGAGTTCTTAGTTTTGCCCATATGTACAAGACACATAGATGTATATATAGGTTGCAACAAAGGCTTGTATATATTTAATTTTAGTTAGAAAGATGGGCGATAACTTTTGAATTACCTAAGCAACGCGCTAGTGTCATATATTATTACTTGTTTCTAACTCTGGGATAAATATGTTCTGTTACCAAAAGGTGTACTTGAAAGGTAGGAGTTCCTTATGGCTAAGAGGTTGGTATGTATAAAATAGCCAGACATACAGGTTCTTCAAAAGGTAGCGTGGCTTTCTGAAGTTCCTTGGGCAATACTAGTAAGTAGTATATAAAATATTGTAGAATCATAGAATTGCTTAGGTTGGAAAAGACATTTAAGATCATAGAGTCCAACCATTAACCCAGCACTGCCAAGTCCACCACTAAACTGTGTCCTGTCTTGGTGACTCAGCCACTTTCCTGGGCAGCCTGTTCCAATGTTTAAAAACCTTTTAGTGAAGAAATATTTCCTACTGTCCAATCTAAACCTCTCCTGGCATAACTTGAGGCCATTTCCTCTTGTCCTAGAACTTTTTACTTGGGAGAAAAGATCAGCCCTGCCTCCCTACGCTCTCCTTTCAGAGAGCTGGAGAGAGTGAGGTCGTCTCCCCTCAGCCTCCTTTTCTCCAGGCTAAACAGCCCCAGGTCCCTCAGCTGCTCACCAGACTTACTCTCTAGACCCTCCACCAGCTTTGTTGCCCTTCTCTCCATGTGTTCCAGCCCCTCGATGTCCTTCCTGTTGTGAGGGGCCCAGAACTGAACCTGGTGTTCAAAGTGTGGGCTCACCAGTGCCAAGTGTAGGGAGACGATAGCTTCCCCAGTCCTGCTGGCCACGCTACTGCTGATGCAAGCCAGGGTGCTACTTAAAAGTTATGGTGGTTAGTGACGTGGTTTAGTGGTGGACTTGGCAGTGCTGGGTTAATGGTTGCACTCAAAGACCTTTTCCAGCCTAAATGATTCCATGTTCCTATGCTATCCTGTCAGTGTAGAGCAGCAGTCTGCAGAAGATAGGTGGCATCCTCTGGCACGGGACAGGAACAGCAGGCACTGAGAAACGCAGGGTGGGGAAATTGCCCAACTTCGCTTTTACTCAGAAGAAGGTAGTCTTTCTCTGGTTCCCATGCTCTGAGGTAATCCTAGCATGGAACTTCTTTCTCTGTGAACTCCTCTCCTTTCAGGTTGTAGTTGTTTTCCTTCTGTGTTTTGTGATCTCCAGCATCTTCAGCTGGAGAACAGAGCTGACAGTCAAGGAATGAGTTAATTTTCAAGCAGATAATTCCAAACTGATCTTCAGTTCTTCTTTATCGTATGTTCTAACCTCTGGTGGGGATGTGGGGGGCAGGAGACTCTCAGCATCCCAAGACAGTTGCTGATCACTTCATATCACTGTTGTCTGAGAAGCCCTGAGAGTCTTGAATGATGCCACAGTGTCATGACTTGTGCTGTGTGACCGCTTAAAGGATAAACATCAACAAGTGGGGTAATTGATTTTCTGCTCTTAAGTCACTGGTGTGCTGGTGCTGTATACAGCAGGACTGACTTGGCAGCTCTTAGGGAAGGCCTTACCACCTGCTGTTAAGAGCTGGTTGAGAGATTGCTTTGCAGAAGGAAGCTTGACATCCGAGGAGCATCAAGGATGTGTTATCCCAGTGTTACGCTGTCTGCAGGTGCTTAGCACGGCTGCGTGCCCACAGGTCTGCCTTGTTCAGCCTGCACTGGCAGCCACGCTTCTCAGAAGTTACCAGGGCATAGTCCCTGGGAAAATGAGTGGTAGGTTTAAGTTAGACACAAAGATAAAACACCTCTTAAATGGGAAGCAAGTTGAAAGCATCTAAAAAATGATACAGAAGTAATATGTAATGAGTGTGAAATGGTAATTTTTATGATGAAAAACAACCTTGTAAAATAAAGCTTAGTAAAGCAGCAAGTATCATGCTAAGAAATCCATTTCTTAGATTAAATCTTTAAATGTTTGCTTATGCATCTTTTGCCTGTTCCTTAAACCGAGCAATTGCCTTTCAGTTTTCCAAATGGCACCTGTGGAATGTAATGCGGAACTGTAAAATTAAATCATTAGGATAATGTGTGTTTGGTATGTGTGTCAGGTAAGATTTCTATTTTCAGCTTACACTGAGCTCTTAATTAACTGATGAGCTTAAGTAGCTGAGATACAGTAATAGTGCATTTAGTTAATTGGCTAATGTGAAACTTCATCCCTGACAATAACTCTGACACTGGAATAAATTCAAGACATGGTGTTAGATCCTGTAACTAAGCTGATTTAATCGTTGGTCATTGTAAAAACAGTTCCCAGCTCGGAGGCTTTCTTGTTCACTCCCTTCTGGAATTTGTGCCTGCTGTGCATGGCAGAAGTGGCATGGCAAGCAGTGCTGTGTTCACCTAAGTATTCATTAGGAACATTAAATTGGCCATCTGTCTTGTGCCTCATACCTTACATTACACAGTGTTAAATTCCTGGTTCTGGTGGAAGGGTTTAATGCAACATCGCCCGAAGCAAAATAATGCTGTGGTGAGATGGGAACTGAAGGTTGTGCTGGCTTTTGCAGCTTCTCCTAAGCAGTTTTATTCTGGGGGAACCTGATGGATTTCTGGGACCTCTGTTGGCGTTAAAAATTTCCTAGGTAGCACTGAGCTGTAGTGGTGACCTATAAAGGTTTAAATTATGTTGAAACGAGTTCTGAATCTCTGTAGCACTGTCGGAGCTTGTTTCCTGGTGAATGGGCTACGAGCTGCAGAGGTCTGGGTTTACTTATTGTAATAAAGTAAGTTCAGTGGTTGCATCTTCCAGAAGGACTTGGGAAGCTGCAGCACGATGCGTGTGTGTGTGGGTTGGCTGAGCAGGGTGTGCTGGGTTGCACCTAATCGCCGTGGAGCTGGCTGCAATGCTTAAAGAAAATTATCAGCTTAATATTCTGTATAATTCTGGCAGGATAAAGATAAGGCTGCCTTTTTTTTTTTTTTTTTTTAATGAAAACTGTGCTAGTGTTGGAAGGACTTGTGGTACATTAAACGCAGACCAGATGTACAGCAGATGTCCCAGTCTGTCACTTAGCAAACCTGGAGCATTTGTGATGACCTGGTGCGGTCGGTGTGTGGCCGTGTGGCAGCGGCTGGCTCTGGCCATGCTGCTCCCGAGGCTCAGGCCAATGTAAAAGCAAAGCTTTGGTTTAAACGCTGCTGAACCAGACCCTGATTTGTGCCTTGCTCAGAGTGCTCAGAACTTGGCTATTAACACGTAGAGAAGCACTTGCAGCGCTTCCAATTTGAATTCTTTTCTGACAGGAGGGCTGTCAGCCTCCAGTAAACGTCTTCGAGTTTTTCCTTAGTTCCTACAGATGCTTGTTGCACAGTGGTCAGAGGGAGAACGTTAGCAAGGAGGAAGGGGGCTTCTGAGCCAGGACAGCGTTCGTTTGTAGCTGGCAACACTAGATCATTGTTAGGATGAAATCCACGCTGACAGGTGAGGCTGTGCCCACCTCCCAGCAACAGCGTGTGTGGAGTTGGCCAGCCAGAGGAACTCGCCACTTCCCAGCTTTCTATTGTGTGTCTAAAGTTGCCCTGGGAATTGAATCGAGGGGAAGCTACAAAAGGGGTTTAGCACTTTAAAAGTGAAGTTGCTGAGTGGCATCTTCCTCATGATGGGAGACGGAAAGCACTGGGGGTTTTGCTTTGGTTTTTTTTGTAGGTAAGCTCTGTGTAGCTTCCCGCTGCATCCCCATAGCTGTTTCCAGCCCTGCTGCCTTCCACGCTTACTTTGTTTTGCACGTGAGAGGATGTGTTGATGCCAAGCTCTGGGCTGCAGTTGAGTTTTAACTTAAGCTATGCTTTGCAGGAGTCAGAAGCAGCATGTACTTTATACAACCTATCTCAAATAGAATATTTTTCATGTTGCTGACAGCTTCCTTAATGGTTCTTGTCAGAGGTTTCCAAAAGATACATTTATTTGTGCACTGTAGATGGTACAGATTAAAGGTCTTGGTGCTTGCATGCTGTGATCTGGGAACAAGGAAATCTTTATCCTGTTCTGCGTGCAGCTGAAAACACGCATCTACCAGAGATAGGAGCAGTTTAAATTCTAGTGTAAACAGTGCTGACAGGTAATTGTGTTGATAATGTCTGTCCCTTGAAGCTGTTCCACCACAGCACTACTAGACCTTCCCTGTGAGGCTGAGGCTAATGCTGAGCAGCCAGCATGTTCTTACTGGCTGCAGAAGCAGTTTGTGGCTCCAGGATTCCTCTGATGGGGTCTGGTAGAGACAGATGGGCATCTTCTGGCCTTTCCCCTCCCTGGCAATGTTCCTGCTTCAGTCCGTGGTTGCCCCTTGATGGAGGCACTAAGGATTTGAGGTTGTGACTCTACAAAGGTGTTTGCTCCCTTAGGCATTCTGGGCATTATCTGTCAGAAGAGGTGTTGCATGACGAGCTTCATCAAGATGATTGAGAAACACTCTGCTTGTGCTTGCAGCGGGAAGCTGGGTGGGTGGCAGGCAGGGCTCGGGAGTAACCGCAAAGCTTTTGTAAACTAATAATAAAGCCATAGAATTAGCACTAGGAAACAGTGCTGAGCTTTTGGTGGGAGACCGGTGCTAAAAAAAAATTTCCTTTGAAAAATATAATTTGAAATGTTGATGTAAATAACAGTAGAGAACTTTGCAGTGGCTTTGTTTGCATCGTTGCTCTCTCCGACACCACTCGCCCCACGCATCTCTACCGATCAGGGTTTGCCGTCCTGCTCTGGGAGCAGAGGAATTGTCCTCATAAAACCTGCACAAACAGACCAGAGGCTGAAGTTCACCTCTTACCAGCTGGCTCTGGGCTGTGAATTGCACCTCGTGTTAGACAAAATACGACATACCAGCCACTGATAGGGTTTAAATTTCTGTGAAAGGTCACCTATTTATCACAGTGTGTCCCAGTGCAAAAAACACATCAAGGTTGTCTGTAATCTGAATAGAGCCTGTGTGTGTTGGGGTAAGGTGGGATGTTTGGGTCTGTCGTACCATCAGGGTATACCAGCACATCTCCAAAGCTGAAACTTTTATTTCTTGCTGCAATACTGCTGGCTTCTTTGAAATGTGAGGGGTGATGAGTGATGAGCTGCTTGGAAATACCAAGCTCTCTTCATTTCTTCTGCAGTTCCTGTTGAAAATGATGGGAGAAACGGAAAATACAGTGTAATAGCTGGTAATTAGAGTCAATTTTTCTCTTTGTCCAGCACATTCACATGCCCTCATCCTCTCATGTGTTTTGTATCTCATGCTGTGAAGCCTGTGGATTGACTCAGAGAAGATTTAGTGCCTCCAGTGTGCAGAGAGGCAGGGAAGCATTGTGTGTGTGTGTGACTTGTCCAAAGCTGCCTGCAATTACCGGTGGAACTTGCACTCTATTCACTACAGCTTCTTCTGTGCAATTAACTCCTTTTGGAGGAAGGTGCTGCTTAAGAGTTGAGGAAACACCCCGAGAAACAGGGAAGGCACGTTCCCTACTCCTGCTTTGAGCAGTGCTTTGCAACATCCCTTGTGCCAGCACAAGCGAGCAGCAGCCAGGGGACACAGCACTGGCTGCCTGGCTGGCTTTGAGCGTAGGGGTGGCCCAGGTGACCGATGGCACTCCCTTCCCCAGGGGGACCACATACATCATTTAGCAGCAGCAGCACATGTCATGTCTGGCAGGGGGCTCAAGCAGGAGTGCAGTCCTGGCTTTGAGCAATGGCGATCAGCCTGCTGTCCGCTGCTGATCTTTCGGGGTTTGGGGTTTTTTGTTTGATTGGTTTTCTTCCCTCCTTCACCCCCTTGCAGGCAGGAGAAAGGGGGAATGGACTCTGGGCTCGTTGCTGAGTTTACTTCTTGTGTGCAAATTTGCCATTGCTGGGTTTGCTGCTCTAAAAGCTTCACACCACAAGTTTACTTCTTGTCTGGCTCAAAATGAAATGGTTTGCCTACACCCTTATAATATTGGTTTGAGTCTGCAGCCTGGTGGTTTTTATACATCTGTTTAAAGACATAACTCAAATTTCTATCAGGAAATGTGTTTTTTCTAGTGTTCATTCTACCCTCCCCAGTCTCCCTCCATGTAAAAGCCTAAAACTTAACTTTGCTTCCAGCATTGTCTTGATGTCTGTCTGTCTGTCTGTGTATCTACACGTGGTATTTGGAAAGCTCAGGTCTTTCTCAGTCCCACAGGGTCCCCAGAAAGGGTACACTGCTCTGGATACTCTCAGGACTGCACTAATAGTACTTCCTTTAGTTTTCATAGGAAATCTTGGGTGCTCCTTCATTTCCTTGTTAGGAAAATTTAATTGTTCAGCAAAATATTTCATTTGTAAGCCTGAAAGTCTTTTACTACTGTCCGGGGACGTTTTCTTTCCAAAATACTGTTCTTGCCCTGCAAAAATGTAACCTTCTTAAGAAATGACAATGCTGAAAACCAGCAATGAACAGCTAAGATTCTGCCATTTTCTCGTGATTGTGCAAGCCTGTGCTGCGTAGTGTAATTGAAATTGTGAAAGCCTACACAACTTAATGCAATTCAAATTGTCTGCTCCTTAGATGCAGTACATTTCCCCCTGCCCCCTCCTTGGTTTCGCTGTTTTTCTGCACCTCTCCTTTGGACTGACTCTTCTTCCAAACACTGTTGTAATTCAGCTGCTGAAAGGATTACACTAGAGAACGATGCCAAGAAAATTATTGGGATGAATTGTATCTAGATATTGATACCAAATTACAAGATATCTTATGAGAAAATTAGAGCAAAATAGATTTAAAATGAGACTCATTTGATAAAGTGGAGTACTGCTTGCTGATTGTGGGGAGGGAAGCCCTCGGGACTACTGCTGTAAGAAAATATATGGGTAATAAACCATTTCATTTGTCTTAGTAAAATACTTCGCAGGCAACTGATCCTCAACAGGGAAGCAATTCTGTGAAGAAAATATTTTTGATCATTAGTTCAATTTGTATAATATTTAGTTAGCTTCTCCTGACTGTCTTCAAATAATTACCTGTTGCTGTTTCTCAGATTGCCCATCCCTGGGAGGATGTCGCTTCCCCTGGTGAAGCTGAACATGTCTACAGTTCAAGCAAACCAAACAGTACCTGTGTGCCACGTTCTCCTGGCTGGCCTCAGCCTCTGCAGGTCTTGGTCTCTGGTGTTTCCTTGACAGCTTATCATTTCTGTCCTCCTCTCATGGAGCCTGGCAGTTGTCAAATTGCGTTTTTTCCTCTGAGAATAGTTTCTGAGAATCTAATTCATCCCTCCCATTCAGATACATTGTTTTGGTGATTTTCTGACCTTTCTTCAGCACTTGTGCTGGGTGCTCCTGCTCCTTTCCTCACTGTTCATTCAAAATCTTGTTCATCTCTCAACACTTAAGCACTTGTCTTTATCTCTTAGATGTTTTCCTCAAGCAAAAAGCCACTGAAAATACTACCAGGTCTTGCCAGATTCTTCTGATATCAAAGTGTTGAAATGACATTGGTGTTAGAAGATAACACTTGCCTGTATCTGCTCTTAACTCGTGCTCCACAGGTTGAGGGTCCCTCCGTGCCAGCCTTTTCCAGTGCTGGTTCATTGTGTGTCAGCTTCTTGCACCTCTGCAGAGATGCGGACACAGAGGGGCCCTCTTCACGCAGCTGACTGAGGATGTGTGGAGATCAACAGCTTTGGGCCCGTGGTCCTTAAATGGAGCAGGTCTCATCCAAACGACGCCTCCTGAGAACTGCACTGCCAGGCTCTCCATGCCCTGGGTTGTGTGTGCACAGAGGCTTTCCCAGCATATGCTTTGGCCAAACTGGGACAGTTTCTCTTGACTCTTACAAGAGCAGGAAAAGACTAATGCCACAGGCAACGTATGCTTCTGTTTCAAAGGAAGAGGAAGATATTCAGTGTGGAGTGCTTGCATGAATTTAACATGCCAAAGTTTTATTTTTAACGTTATTTTAAGAAATAGGTGAAAGATACTTGAAGAAATGAGGTAGGAGGAAAAACTCACGTAAGGCTGACTGACAGCAAAGGAGATATTTCCCCAAATATTTAAGCTTTTAGCTCTGTTGCTGGAGGTAACTCTGGGCTATAACAGGGGTCCAGATCCTGTGGCCTCTCTTACATCATTACCTGTGTGGTCAGTAACTGGGAAGGAGGAAAATCTAATTCACAGTTGAAGCAGAGGTCCACCTGTCCTTCTCCAGAGGCTATAAGCTGTCTGATGTCTCATTCAGCTGTTGCTTTTGTGTTATTTGACTTGACAGTAAGCCCTTTGGGGCAGAAATATTATCCAATTTGATTATCGAGTGCTACAGTTGATGGGTGTATAAACCAGGAATTATGAACGCTTTAGCTGGAGATTGGCTTTTTAGGATGAGACTCTTCCAATACCAGCTGCTCCTACTCATCTGGTCCGCGTTGGAGGCGGCGGTGCTGTGATCCACAGCGATAGCGACATTAACAAACACAGCAGCTGTTAAAAAAAAAAAAAAAACAAGTTCTACATAGACATTTTTTCATTTTTTGACATTCTGTTAAGAAACTGATTTAAATATCTGGGTTTATCTGCATAAGCTCACTCAACAGAAGGGTAGATAACCTTACTGATTGTATCGCTTTGATGGGAAGCTGCGGGAAAGGGAAACAAAGCTTCATAAGTCAGGTTATAAAATAGTCTGTAAGGACTGCAGAAATACATCTTTCCTTTTGAAAAATAAGACTTCGTAGTTTGCCAGGAGCTAAGATTAGCAGGTCTGACAGTAGCAGCTACCTCCAGGATCCCAGGGTGGTACTCTGCCTGTGAAGGGAGAATGCATTATATGCTGCTATGGGACAGAAATGCCCTCCTGCTCATCTGCCACTGGTTTTAGACCACTTTGGGGTATTAAACAGTCTAATAAGGGACAGTTGACAAGGGAGGGGGCCTTGAGCAGTGCTTTGATGTCCTGTGTGTAGGGACCCCTTCATGGCAGATGTGCCAGACTGGTAGATGCTGACTTCAGATCAAGTTGCCTTGGCTCACCTGCTTTTCCAGCCCATTGCACACTGCTGCAGTCCTGTCTCCTGCCCTGGCCCCCATGGTATCCTGGAGTGCCTAACTAGATAGGTTTGGGGCTTTCTTCTCTTCTCTGAGCCCTAGGAAGCAGCTAGTAATTATCAGGACTTCTTAGCTGTTGCTTCTGCTGTTAACCTGAATGGACCGTTTCAAGTCCTAAAGATGGTATTTGACATTTGTGCTCTGCATATCCTGCAAGTAGCAGAGCAATTTAAACTGGAGGGGAACAGCACAGGAGGCATCTTTAAAGCAACTTGCTGCCTAGAAGAGATCCAACATCCAGGAGGATAAAGAGCATTTGTAATCCCTTTGCAGTAACCCCTCTGAGCAGCCCAGGAAAATCCTTTTTAAGACCATGTTGTGGCCTGTGTGGTTCTCCTCCCTGAGAAAGGCTGCTCTTGAGCAGTGTCCTGCAGCTTCTCAGAGACTTCTTACCCCTATTCCATATGCACAGCGCTACCTGAATAACTATGAGCTCTTGGAATAAGAACAACCTAAATTATTTTGGGATGTCACTAATGGGCCTGTCTTTTCCTTCTCGAAAAGTAGACTGTTAATGGTTTCTTTATTTCCTTCTGCATAGATCTCTTGCCAAAAGTGTCAACCGTTGTCGTTTGTTGAGATGGGCAACTTTCAGTATTGCTTCAGGGAGAATGTGCCTCCTTGGCATTCGTAAAACTATTCATATTTTCAAGCAGGATATTAATAATTTCTTATTTATGTTGAAGTGATGTTAAGATGAAAAATTAATGTGGATGTTACTTCTCTTCCAGATCTTGCAAGCTGGTTGTGCCTCTGATGTGCGTGGTCTTAAATGAAGTCAATATTTTCTTTTGAGCTCTAGTTTACTTCCAAATCAAGGAATATAAAACTGACACTGTAATTTCCTTACAAAGCGTTTCAGACTGCTGCTGTTTGTTTCATTGCCTATTCTGACTGGTCTTTATCAGCCTTATTACAGAAAAGTCTTTTGATGTGGTCCAAAACTTTGTAGAAATTCACATGGTGTTGGTTCTTTTCAGTGACTAAAACATGAAGTGGAAAGCAAAAAACTCATTATGTTTTTTACTTTTCTAAAGTTTCTTGTATCCCTTCTGCTCCATCTATCCACACAGCTAGAGGGAGATTAATATTTCTTCGGGGGGAGGGCATAAAGCTTTTAAGGGATTTTTGAAGCACTTCTACTAAATGGTAAACATTTTAAAGACCTTTTTAAATACTGTCTTGTGAAGCCAAGTTCTGTTTAAAGGCTTAGTACAGGGATGGATGGCTTGTTAGGGTGGATTTGGCTTTAGAGGCATTTGTAGAGTCATTTTCTTTCACCATCCTTCTCTCCAACCTGGAAAAAAAAGCATTTATCACTGGCTTTATCATCCCCGCTGTCTGTGTAGGAAGGATTGTATCTCCAGGGAGAAAGTTATTTGAGACTGTTAGGATCTCTGCCTCTTTAGTCTCTCCCCTGTTATTCTTGTCTAGGGAAGAGCAGTATATTTGGATGCTGTCTCGGGCAGAGGGGGGAGCGGGAGAGAAGTGGCCCATTGCAGCTGGTGCTGGGTGAGGGGCAGGCAGCGCTGCGCTCCGGGACCGGGGGAAGCACCTTTAACCCTCTTTCATAATTTATGTTTGGGGAGCAGGAGAGGCCCCCCTGGGATAAATCAGCATTCATTGAATGTACACGCACACAGATGTTAGCTGAGGTAGAATGGAAGGAAAGATGCCCACTGACACACATTTCTTACAGAGTCCTGTTTGGTGGGTCTCTGAAATGTTCATGCTCTGCCTGCTAAGCCTCAACAAGGAAACAATTCCTCATTTAAGTGTTTTCACCACATATGCTTTTACAGTTTCACAATATGCTGTTTAATGTATGTGGTCCATCTTCTCTGGGCTGCCTCCTTCACCATTGTTCTAAGCTGGACCATCGTCTGCTCCCAGCTTGTGTGTGCGCAGCTGAGACTTGGACCAGTAAGGGCTGGGCTTTGCCAGGAAACTTGGTGTTTTGTAAACACTTGGGTTTGCTGTTCTGAAATCTGTTAAATGGTCAGCACTTCTTTGAAAAGCAAATGGAAGCAATCTCATGGAAGCGATCCCAGAGAAACAAAAAGCAATAAACGTTTGCGGTCACTTGAAAGGATTCGGGAGTTTATTATTGTTAGTTTCTGCATGGGACACAGAATAACAGCTGGAGTCACTGCACGGCTGCATGCCATTGTCATTTGCTACTTCTGATTATTACTGGACTCTTTTTCCATGCAAATATTTCCTCTACTATGTTTTTTTTTTTAATCTGAAGAAGGCTCATGCCTTCACATAGCAATGTCACCTTTTCTAAAGCAACTTTTCGAAATATCCTGGTTTTCAGTGACTGTAGTCTCAGCTTCTTAATTGTGAATGTCGTTTGGAGTTACGAGGTGAAGTCAGTAATTCTTTGCTCATGTAAAGTCAGACTGTCTAAGGGCATGAGGTGTGACCTCAGGTGCATGTTTTGGTCTCCTTAAAGCCTGGGTGAAGCTGAAATGCCTGCTGTGACACCAGGCACTGCTGGGTAACCCTGAGACCCAGCACTCGCTGTCAAGTCCTGTTCTGAAAACAGCTTCATGCATTTGTGACAGGGAAAAAAAGTCAAGGAAAGAGGGAATATTTGAATTAAACACTTTTTTTGCAAAATGTTACAGCTTACGTGAAGTATTTCTGAAATATTGGTATTAGTCTTCTCAGTCGTGTCCCTCACCCCCACACACTCTCTTCACCATAACTATGGTTTGTAGCTAACTGTAGAGATACAGCATAAGTCCAGCTTAAGAACTGTGATGGATATTTACACATTACACTATTTTTACATTGAAAACTGAACACTGGAGTAAGATTGAGGGGAGATGTGAGGGGTTTTTTTTTTTAATCTGTTTTCAACTTTCTGCTAGAAAAATAAGAGGGTCTGGAGAAAGGATGTACATGGAATACAAAATGCTAAACCTTTCCATTTGTCATGGTGCTCTCCCATCCTTGCAGACTAGCCAGGAGCACCTGATAAGCAGCAGCTTTGCTCCGTAGGCTTTGATACCACAGCAGCTGTACTGTCACATTCTTGCAAGAGATATTTCATCCTTGGTAACATGGGCATGGGGTGACAGACTGCATCTCTTCATGCTTCTCTGGCCTGACGGCAGCTCTTGGGATGGCAAGGGCTCTTCATAGAGAGCATGAGGGGGGACAGCTCTCCAGCATCATGTGTGGTGGGATCCTTAATTGACCTCAGTCCTGTGTGGCTTACCTATCTTTCAAGAGCCTTCAATACCCATCACCCAGTTTCTGTGACCTGTCCCATGGAGAGGCTGCTTATTTTCAGCTGTGAACACACTTGAATTTGGCCTAACTGTTGAAGGACACTTCATTTCCTCTGGAGAATTCTAAACTGTGTATTCAAGGTTTTGTGGCATTGAGCTGTGGTGAGAACTGTTTTTGTGGTTTGTTGCTCTTCCCCATGCTGTCCTTGCATGGTCCAGTTGCACTGAGCTGCTTGACGCTGGGAGGGGAATGAAGAAAACTGGGTTTTAACTCTTTTAACCCTTCCTGGTGTGTGCTGAATTTTACTCCATTTTCCTTCTCCTTCTGTGGCTGAAAAATAAGCCCTTTCTCAAATGGAAGGGTTTAGCATAGTTTTAGCAGTGCTGTAATTTAAAGTGAGAGCAGGTAATTTTAATCCACCAACATTATACCTATCTGGTTATCTTAACTGGCCTTTACACAAAAGCAGCCATAGTTTAAGATGAAACAGATACTTTCATGTTTATTGTGAATGAAGCAACCACTTTCTAAAGCTTGATGGATTCTTGGATTATTCTTTAGAGACTCCTGTCTCTTGATAGTTCTAGCCTTTGTGCATCTTATTTGCCTTTCTACAGATACTTACTCTGAATTACAACTGTTTAAAAGGAGATGATGCAAAAAAACCTCTTTAGCCTTAACAGAATATCACGTTTGTGGAGCAGAGCATGTTGCTGGCAGCACAGAGCAGATCCAGGCACAGTGTGGTCTCACTGCAGCCCAGGGTTGGGACAGCAAGCGTCTTGCTGTACCACTTCTACAGCCTTCAGCAGGCATCTGTGTCATTGTCAGCCTCCCAGCCAGGCACATACCTCGTAGATGGAGGAATGTGGAGTTACCAGGGAGCCCGGGGAGAAGCTGTGGGATGCTCAGGGATGCAGGTGAAGTCAGGAAGTAGGGAGGTAGCCCTTCAGTTTTCCCCTGACTTGGGGAAGGGACGTGATGCCTCAGACAAGACGGAAAAAACCATCAGGATTGCCCCAAAATGAAATTTAGCTCTGTAGATCTTAAACAGAGTAGCAAAAGGGCATTTCAGTCATTTTGTGCTATGACCTCTATTTAATTTCCCTTCCTTTTCTCTTCCACAGTGGCTCTCGGTCGGAATCAGCCCTTGAAAAAAGAGAAACCAAAATGGAAAAGTGATTACCCCATGACAGACGGACAGTTGCGCAGTAAGAGAGACGAGTTCTGGGACACGGCACCAGCTTTCGAAGGTCGCAAGGAGATCTGGGATGCCCTCAAGGCTGCTGCACATGCTTTCGAGAGCAATGATCACGAACTGGCACAAGCAATCATTGATGGTGCAAACATAACACTACCACATGGTAGGTTCACGTGAGGTGGATGTGGCCTGTGAGGAGCGTAACAGGTTAAGGCAGATGTGCTTTTAACTTGAAAATCAACTGAGATGTGTATGCAGTGGTTTAAAATACCTGTATTTCACTATGGATATCTTCCTGTTTGGTGGTTCAAAGCAAAATCACATTGGTGTGTAGAGGGACCAAGAAAAGGTACCTTTCTAGAGTTACCTGAATTTGAATGCATGATCTGGTACATGGTGTGATGTACAGTTTAAGCATCTCATCTCTATAGGCAAAACTTGTGACGTTCTGTAATCTCTTGAAACACCTCAGTGCTCGAAGGCACAATTTTCTTAAGTTTTTTTCAAGCCTCTCTTTTTAATTTATTTAATTTTTTTCCTTCTGCCTGATCTTGCAGACTATGAAAAACTTTCCCAAGAACTTCGTGCTGGCAATCTGCTGTAAGAACTTGTGTGAGATGTAAACTGTAAGCACTTTGTGTGCTTTCTCCTTTGCTCTGTCACTCTGAATTTTGGTGGTGGCTTTTCTGTTTTGTTTTCAAGCTCTGTTCTCCTTCATTCCACCCTTCTGAAATTAATATCTGCCCTTTATTCTCAGTAGAAGTGCAGTTCAAGTTCTATTTAAAAAAAAAAAACCCAAAGTGAATGGATTTGTAGCTTCAACCTGAAACAATCAGGATTCAATTAAAAGCAAACAAAAAACCCCCAACTCACACAAAAAAAAATCATCATCCTCCAACCCGTGACAAAATGCACTAAACTGAAGCAGGCGTGTGTTCTCGTTGGGTTCTGCCTGGTGTCCAGAAGGAGCGTGAAGAGGCTTGTGCCAAATAATGAACTTCTTCCTGACACGTATAGAAGACATTATACATGTGCTGATATAGAGTCTCCTGGGAAGAGAAGAAGGATGGTGTGGAAGATCACGTACCTTACTTGCCAGGGCAACCAATCTTTGTGCGGTTGTCTACTCATGTTGCCTGGTTTGGTTTTTTTTTCCTTCTTTTTTTCTTTCTTTTCCTTTTATTGGTGATGTTTAGGGCCCGTATTTCCTGAAGAAGTCACATCTGCTGATTTTGGGCATCTGTCTGTCTTTTCCCTTACTGAAGTGTGAAACATTACTGGTAGTTGTGCTTTAATGTCTTTTCCCCACTCCTGTTGTGCAGTTGGGATCTCTGAAACATCCCTGAGAGACGGAAACTTTCAGTGCTGCAACACAACCTGGCTTTTCCATAATTCATGGGCAGTCTATTGTGTTTCTCCAGATCATTGTTTATTTTCAAGGAGGTTTGTGTTTTGCTGGTTGACTGATAATGAGGGAGTTTTTGTCAAGGGTGGTTACGCATTCAGAAATGGTTTCTCTAGTAGTTGTACTTTCAAAGAGGAATTTGTCAATTATTTCCAGAACCTGCCAGTGCCAAGGAAGTCTTGGGTCACCTCTTTGACAGACCTGTTGGAGGTCTGTATACATTCTGTGCCCACTCCATTGGAGAGAAAAATAATTTCCCTGCAATAAGATAATCTGGCTTTCAAAAGAGAGAAGGAGGAGTCAAGTTGTCTGTCATGGAACTGGTATCTGAAGACCTCTTTCTGCCTCTGTCATGTGTGTTTCTTTCCTTGCACAAGTTGATAACACTGGTTAGAATCTGGAAATTTAAAATTCCCTACCAGGCTTCTTGATTTTATGTATCAATATTATATTTTCAATACCGTATCATGTTTGTTCTGTGTCCAGAAAACAACAGAATATTCTTCTCCTAAATTGATGATATTGCTGAATTTTTGTCCTTCCAAAACACCTACATTGCTGAAAATGTCCCAGAACAAGCTGGGTGTTCAGGCAGCCTGTGAGCTGGAGGGAATTGTATAGGCAAGAGGGGTCTGGCAAAATGGATAACTGGAGTTACTGAGAATTTTAAATCACCACTCAGATATATGGAAATAATTAGTATCTTCGAGATTATCTGCAGACCTAAGGCAGTCGTGACTCTGTTTCGCTTAGTTGCTGGAATAAAAATAGTAGAGGTCAGGAAAACTCGATGTTATATATTGAGCAGGTTTAACAAAATATAGATTACCTTCCACTGTGGTCTCTTAGTGCTTATGTCACTTGCTCCCCAGATCAGACTTTATCTTAGCCTAAAGAATTGTCTCTTAGTGTGTGAATGTTCTCTCTCCACAGTGAGGATCTGAGTCTGCCTGTGACCATACACAGAAGACTGCTGGAGACATAATGCTTTTAGAAAATGAGAATTTTAATCACAAACATGCTTTTGCAGTCAGAGGGATATTATTTGTATAATGTGTCTATGGAACTTGACGAGACCCCAGTAATGAGCTATTTTGACAGCATTAGATTATGTATTCAGCTTAAATGCTGCACAAGTGTACATGTGAACAGCACTTCCAGGGGAAACATTGAATTTACGGCGTCAAGTCATGCAAAGAAGCTGTTTGACATGGTAGGTCGCTGCTTCCTCTTGTTAAAAGTGGCAGAACGACTTGTAATTGCAAAGGAGGTTTTTATTCAAGTGGGAAAGTTTAAGCAGTTTGTCTGCCAGGAAGTTTAAGTCTGTCTTTGGGTTCTGAAGTGGGATCACTTGTGTCCCCATGTTCCTCGCTGAGGAGAGGAGAGGAGAGGATGTGTCATGTATAGTTTCAACGCTCCCAAATTTTGAAAACAGTGTTTCTTAGTTTCTTGAATAACTGCTCATCAAGCTCAGACTTTATAAATATGTTCTAGGCTTTGAGTCTCAGCACTGTTTCTGGTTGCAAGCAAAAATCTGGGCAGATAACTCACATTTCTTCTCTCAGGCAGCCTGAGGAATGTAGGATGAATGCCGTGCCCTGGAAATGAGCTTTTTAATGTCACTGAATGTAATACTTAAGGGGGAAGAAGTATGTGAACCCTTAAATTTGATCTTTCAGTTGACAGTTTGCTTGGGGTCCTGCCTGCTACTGGCAGGCTGCAGTCTGCTTTCCGAGACCCACAGAGAGCATATTCAGAATATTTCAGAAACAAGTCAGGAGTCAAACTTGTAAGAGAAGTTCTGTTGCCCAAGCCAGGCCTGACCAGAGGCCAAATGGACCAGGTGCCAAATGTGGAGAGTATTTTGAATATTTATCCAGGATCTTGAGTTTAGTAGAGATTTTTGTACCTGAAAAATTGCATTACTTTTTATTTTACTTTCCTCTGGTGACATTTGTCTTGTACATCAGCTGCTTGCCCAGTTTTGACCTTTCCACTACAGAGAAAGCTGCTTCTTTTAGAAATTCAAGTATTTCTTAGTCATCAGGCATTGATAGTGCAATGTATGAATAGATTATGAATAAAAGCCTTCCATTTATGGTCTCAGTAATGCCTGTTCTCAGCAAACTGACCTTATCTCTAGGCAGGTAGGACAAACAAACTGTCCTTGCTCCGAATGACACCAAAAACCTCTGTGTTTTCCTTGACAAAAAAGCTCAGTTTGTGCAAAATATAAACAGAAGGAAAAATAGCTGTTAAAAATCCAGCTGCTGCATATACATTAACAACCCAGTCCTTACCTGACTTACCCTACAGCCTATGTTTACATATGTAACTGCTGAGCAGTGCCATGCCCTGTGCAAGGAGGTTTGTCCTCCTGCCCTGGGCTCTGTGTGGGGGTCTCGCCTCTAAAATTCATCTTTTAGGGGTTCTTTTGGGTTTTGGTTGGGTTTTTTTGGTGCGTGTCCATGGCTGTTTACCTGGCCAGGCAGCAAATACTTGTCCAGTTCAGGATGTTTCTTCTATAGCAAAGTTAGGAAGAGACTTAAAAATGCTTGTGAAATAACACCTAAATAAATGCCTGTGTGCAGTTCTGTCTTCTGGTCCATCAAAAACCCTGGTAGAAACTGCTTGGGAGTGCCCAAGTTCTTCCTTGGAGTTTAGGGTTTGTTTCCTCTAATAGGAGGAAAAGGGGAAAATTTGCTGCTCAGCTTGGGTGTGAAAACATTCTGTATTTCCCCAAAGAAAGCAACCATTTAGGAAGATGGCATGTAGAGTTGGGTCAAAACTTTTATTTTATTTTATTTTTGCTAAGTAAATCATTTGAGAAGGTAGCTGTGGCATTTTTGTATGTGAAAGCTTGTGTCTGTGACAGGGCAGAAAAGGATGGGGGATGTTCTTCCTTTTATTTCTTAGCTCACCAAAGAATCTTGAAAACTGAGATCAACTAAGGTAAATTCCATTAACCCTATTGAAAAAAGGGAAAGTTTTTAACTGAATTTTTCCTCTCATTTTCCATTCTTCTGCAAAATGATGCAATACTTCGAGACTATGGCATTTCCTCTCATTTTCTGTGTGCACAACTGAGGCTTAAAAAAACCAAACCAAACCCATCCATCTACATTTTAACTGTCCCTGTGTGGTAAGTATGTTGCATACAAACTGTGCATTACGTACAGAATTAAACCTTGCGGGGAGTGGAGGAGGGGGAAGAGGAGGCTGGGGAGTGAGTAAGGACTGACAGAGGTTTGCAGATACAGATTCTGGCCTAGCTGATGCTGCAAAAATAAAATCTAGGGTTTCTTTATTCCAGAAACCTATAGGAAAGGGTGGAAAAAACACATCTCTTCTTAACACAGCATTCAGACAGATATCTCTCTTCTCTAACCTGTGTGAGGAAGAATCTAACCAATGTAATTTTTTTTTAATGGATGCCTTTTGCTGTCTTCTGTGGGTAAAAATAGCACATAAGTATTATTAAATAAATAAATAAGCTTGTGGGATGGGCTTAGCACGTCTCATCTATCTTGGGTGCCTCTGTGGGATGTATTTAAAAATAGCAATAACATTATTGCCAATTTATACTTTTTTTTTAAGATGTCTTAAAGTAGCACATCCTCAATATTTTATTAATGAGTCTATTTAAATTTAATGAAGAACAGTTTTACATACTTCTCAGCTATCAAAAAGGAAATGTTGGAGTGTGTAGTATTTTATCAGGGTCTGCACCAAATGTTAGTGTTGAGCTAATCTTGTTCTGAAAGTAGTTAATATTAATTGGAATCTCTCTGGGGTTAAGTGGAGTTTTTAAATTTCAGGATGGACACTTAATCCACTGTAGCACAGTTACGGTATATTGGATTTTACTCCTTTAATGCTGCTTGAATGATAAAAGGGCCTCTCTGGTAAGCAGTGGCTTTGTGCTCAGGAGCAGTCAACTTCTCTGTGCCTTAAAATACAGCTCCTGTAGCTCGCAGCGTGCTTTTCCTGAGAGCAGCCTTGCAGCCCTGACTCTTTGTGTGCAAGCAGAACTGTCACATTTACTGTGTGTAACACTTGAGATCATGAAAAGTGGGGATGTGAGTATTTAACTTAAATGCTGGGGAAAAGTAGGTGAAATTACTGAAATGTTCTTGCCATGAATAGAGCATTTTCTTCCTTTTTGGGTGAAATTCAACACAAACCCCAAAAAACTGAAAGCCAATAGTGGTGGTGCAAAGGAAAGCATTCTTCACCTCGGCTCTTTATATTCCACCCCAGTCCAAACACAGATTCCTAATTCTAGCAAAACTTCCCCACCCCACTGAGCAATAAGGATGCATCATACTGTGGTACTTGCTGCCTTTGGGCCTGACGTTTCCCTGCACTGTAGAGCAACTTCTAATGTCTGTGCCTCCAGTGCAGCATCCCTGTGCACTGCCTCCCCGGTGGGCACGCTGGGGTTTTGGAGGCAGCTGCTGTCTGAAAGGAGACGTTGCATCACTTCATGTCCCCGCTGTCCTTCAGCGCTCGGCTGCATCTTGCTGTGCTTCGATAGAGCATCAGGGGGCACGGGCTCCTTGCTGACCAGCTTTGGGGTTTTGGTTTTTAGAGTACTTAGCCAGCAATATGTGGGCACTTACTAGTTGTAGTAGATAAAGAAAGTTCCCCTCTGCTATGTTGAAAACTCCATTTTTGTGTGTAAATGAAGGATTCCACTCTGTTGCAATACCTTGGGAGTACTGGGTGGAGGGAAGAGGGGCTGATGGCTAAAGGTGATGTAATGGTGTGATTCTGGGTGACCAGGACAGCAGCCCGTAGCACAGGGGGATTTGGCGAGGTGTCAGCGCTGCTTTTGATGTTGATGGCATTCATTGTGCGAGGGGTCCCGAGGAGGTTGGTACACTGCTTAGGTAAATCACTGGGAGCGCTGGAAAACTTCTGCTCCCTGCTGCAGCTGCTGTTTCACCTTCTCTCATTGGTCTGGAAGTAAATCAGAAGAATTATTGAAGATTATTGGGAATCAAAAGCCGTGCCAGTGCTCAGGAGCGTTGGACAGGAACTGGATTTGCTAACGGAGGGCATGGTGTGCTCTGTTGCTGCCTGGCTCTGAGGGACTGTTCATACGCTACCTTTATTAGTCTGGTGCTTTAACTTTGTTCAGTGGATGCTGTTACCTTGTTTCCATCCTTACTGACATTATTCTAATGGTTGGGGAAACGTCAGGCTGACAAGTTTTGCTTTGCTGTCATTTTTCTGCAGTAGTTTTATGAGAAGCTGACGTACCAAGATGCTGGTGCACAAAGTGCAGGACTGGCCTAAAGCAGTTGTCCCAGTGTCCCCCAGACTCGATGGACAGCGCAGTCTGTATTAGTGGTGTGGGCAAACCATAAGCAGAATACCATTTTCCTCTTCCTTGAAGAGCAGAGGAACACAATAATGATGGGAAAGCTGAGCAGTAAGTGCCACTGATGGAAAGTAGTCATCCCAACCAGCCTCATCCTTGCTTACGAGGAGAGAGGAGGCTGTACTGACCCTCCTCCACACAACAGGCCACCCAGGGGGCAGGTGCCTGGGAGTGAGGGAAGGGAGGACTGACTGCAGTACCTTATTTTTGTAGAAACAGTAACTGAGGATGAAAATAGCTTTCAGTGCTTTTACTGAAAAGGAACCAGCTGGTTCCCTGTCCCGGGGAGGGTAAGTTTAGCACTTAAGTGCCAGTCAGTCCTTTTAAAGCTGTATCAGCTGATAGTGGCCATGCCACTTCATCCTAATTCAATACAAGGCATTACATATCACAGGTATATAAACTGGTTTGCATTAAAGCCAGGTCTTGTATCAGAAGAGGGTTTCCTTATCCCATCCAGGAGTGGAATCAGACTTTTTCAAAGTCAACTTGAAGCATGGTCTCTAATTCAAGTGATTAGAGATTTTATTCTGCTGCAGACTTTGTTTAGCACCTCTTAGAAATCTGCTGCAGTGTTTTTGCCTATTAAATGGGAATATCTCCCAAACCCTGCTCCCGCGTGAACGTTAAAGCTCCTCATGCCCCGTGCTTTACATTAACATCCCAGAAGTGCTGCATGTGAGTGCCAGTGGTGGGATGCTACTGGAGATGAGCTTTCTGCAGCGGGCCCTGTGTATCCATCGCACACACTGATTTTCCAGGCTTACAAAGTAGCAATAGCCAAAAGTGAGCTGCCAGACGTGGATGGGAAAGGAGGCCCTGGAAGGTAGTTTACAGGCTCTTGGAGTTAGTTTTTAAATTTGTATAGTAATTTGGAAATACCTGCAACAAAATGATGCAGTGGATGTTTAACGCTGACCGTTTAATATATGCCTCCTGTGAAACAGGTAGCTCCAGAAGTGGAACTCTAATTTTTGCAGTGCTTTTTGTGTTAGGGCTCTATTGGGCTTAGCTGTCGTATTGATGAGTCTGTGGTTGACAGAATCTGTACAGTAAATTTTGCCATGATTTTATTAGTGTTTCAATTGAATCTGCTTCTGTGAACTGCTGCCCTTTAAACTGCAAGATCCTTGTGGGTTTTTCTCCCACCCTTGCCTGCAAGGTTCTATGTCCATTGCTTAGCCTTTGCTAGGGGGTTAAGGCTGTAAGAATTGCTTACTCCATAGCTCGTTTGTCTGAAGAGACTTTCTAATTGTCACTGACAAAATATTTTCTCCTGTACTGTATTACGTTGTTGACACACACGTGAAGTATTGTAGAACAATGTGCTTTTGTCTGTGGATACAGAATGCCTGGTCAGGTTTCTCTAATGTCACTTTAAAAGGATGGTGACTGGTATTTTAGTGACTGTGGCTGTCTAATTTTAGACTTCAGCAGAGTTATGAAAGCTTTGGGAGGTCTGATTATCAAAGTGTATCTGTCAATATGAGCAGCAGTAGTACAGAGGTGAGCATGAGGGCCGTAGAAGCTAAGGAAAGAAATCTTTCTGCAGTGAATATCATAAAACTTACAGCTGAGGCTATTGGGTTTTTTTCTTTTTCTTTTTGGTTCTTCTAGGGTGTTGGGGTTTTTTTATACTAAACTCTGCTCAGCTGAAAGCAGTTCTTGATTCGAGGGGAGGTTTTTGTGTTTTGTTTTTACTTCAGCTAAAAGAATACCAAAAAAATGATGTATTAAAACCCCTTGTCTTGCTAGCACCGAGGACATCAGCGTGCGTTAGGAGAGTGCTTGTGTTTTGGTTTTGCTTTTACGCATCAGTATCTATTTTTAAAAGTTGTTGACATCGTTTCCTCCTTAGGTTTCTCTCTGCTGGTTAGTGAACACATTGAGTCTAGCTTGTACCAGACTACTGAAGTATCTTCCTGCCTCCACATGTGCACAGCACATATAGATACTCCGGAAAGCGTTGCCTGCCCAGGCGAGAGCTGCGGGGCTGGTTTCACTGGTGCCTCTCTCAAGCTTTGGCAGGTCTGGTTTTTGCAGTCTCATCATCGCGTTACTCTGAAGCACAGACACAGTGCAAGGACACAACTAGTGTGAAAAGAAATGCTACCATCCAACTGCTGGATGGGAATCTGCTCTGGGCTTCTGCAAAGCTGTGGTGGAGACTGACTCATTTTCAAAATCCATTTCATGGAGCAACTTTGTACGTGCTCCTTCTGCCCTCTCTGTCCTCGGAAAATAGCTCCTGCTGATGAGAAATCTCTGAAATGCTCTGGCTGTTTCACTTCTGCTGAGGCATGGTATTTGCTTTTTTGTTAGAAGACTTCATCTAAATTAGGGATCTTCAACCAGTGGCCTCGAGGCTGTGTGCTCCCTGCTCGGACACCAAATTCAGCCTGCTTCCATCTTCTTTCCAGCACCTGCTCAGAGGCAGCAGGCAGGGTGGCAGCTCTGCTGTCTCTTCCCCCTGTGATTCTCAGCATTTCTCTGTTGTAGAGCTGGCAGACCTGGAAAGATGGCTTATTGCTGTTAGGAAATGCCTTTTCCCAGGGAGCCAGGCATGCAGGCAGTGGTGGGGAAGGGCAGATGTGCTGCTGCTGGAGCAGAGCCCTCGGCAGCGTTGCACTCCCATCAGGACAGGTCCCGTTGCTCAGTAGCTGTCACAGCTGAAGACTGGCCAGATACTTAGAAGGTCTAGCAAGTTGTCTGGTAAAAGGAAGAGAATAGTTTCATTTTTGCTTTTGATCTGTGTGAAATTTTAAGACACCAGAAGTCAGTTATTACACCAATTACTTCAACTGGTTTTGTGCTCTGGAAAAGGAACTGAGGATTCAAAACGTGGATGCAAACTGCAACATGTTTAAAGCTTTTCTAAAGCCTTGTTTCTCATTCTCTTTTACCACTTTCTGTTGTCATTTGTTCTAACATCACTGTCAAGTCCATAAAGCCTCAGCACATGACTGTTGCACAGTTGGCAGCTTTAGCTGCATTTTTCTTTTTACACTGAAACTTCAAGGAGGAGATATCCAATTTATAAATATGAGTGAGAAAGCAGCTCTTCCTGGCTGAAAATACAGCACATTTATTTCAGTTCCTGGATGCTTAAAGCGATCCATTTGTTTACCTTCAAACTGAAAAAGGGCAAGTTTGCAGCATTAATTTATAGACTACAGAAACACCTTCTTTAATAGTAACCACTTCAGAGCTGGGAGTTGAAAGCTTTGGAGAAACCTTTGTTTTGATTAACTGGAGTTGTGAACACTTATGCTCCTGAGTACTTTTCCCCATTTGCCCTTTGAAAGCCTTCTAGGGGGGGAGGCAGGGGTTAATGCAAATAACCCCATCCTGCACTGACATGAAGTCTCAGAGCCAGTTGGTTTTCCTCTTCAGCTATTTTTCGTCCTATCTTTGCTCCAGTTTTTACTGTGAAGGGACTCGGGGAAAGCAGAGTGTTACTGAGAAGGTGCCTATAAATCACAAAATACACAAAGGAAGAGAAGCCCTTGTTTCTGTGTGATGTGAAAGCTTTCCTACCTAGCAGAGCTAGCTGTTGCTGGTTTCTTTCTTTTGATATAATGCCTTGGAATGTTTTTACTTGGTTCAGAGGAGGGATGCAGGGGAGCAGGGAGGCAATTCTGTGCAGCTGAATAGGGCTCCTGCTTTGCCAAGTCCCTTTGGAGCAGTTGGCCCTTTGGAGACTGTGCATCCTAGCAGGGGAAGGACTGAGAACTGGTGACTTTGAAGTGTGTGGATGTATTCCGTGTTTCTTTCAGGTATGAGGCACATCACAGAGAAAGCAGAACGTATATTCTGAGTTTGGCAAAGTGGAGTTGGCTTCCTAACACTGACCAGAACTGTGGATCCCGAATGCTTTAAGTAGCAGAGCAAGAGGACCAGGTTGCTTGCTTCCCCTTACACAACCTTCTTTTTCCTCCTCCACATCACTTTGTGGGGCCACAGGATCCTAAGCAGGGTCAATGACCATCTCTGGGTTTCAAATGTACTTTGCCACATCGTTGAGTTGCTTTTGACATTCATCAGTTCCCCTGTCCAGTTTGTAAGACAGCTGCGAGCAGCTGCAGCAGGGCAATGTGATGGGTACTGCAACAGCAGGAACAAGCTGGGATGGGAGTCGGGCAGTGCTAGGGTGCATTTGCTGCTCAAGAAAAGCATCTGTGCATCTGCATCCTCAGAAGTGATGGGAAGGGACCGTTTATGAAGGGCCTTTACTTTTGCAGCTGGTGACTGGCATGTGCTTCAGAAAGAGAAGGGTGTAAACCGGCAGTGATTTTAAAATGCAATGTACTGCAGAGGATCCTTCATCTACCACATACTAAAGGGATTCTCAACAGTACCATATTTAATAGTTATTAATTTCCATCCCCTGAGTGAGGTGTGACTTCAGGATTCTGAAGAGCAGTGGGTGTACCCAGTGTGTCCTGGGAGGAGTGTGCTCCACTGGTATGTGGCTAGAAGTGAGAGGTAGAGATGCTTGAAGAGGTGCTTGGAGTATCATCCATCGCCTGGATGTCACCATGCAGCTTGAGGCTGGATTCAATCCACACGATTTGTGTAGTATTGGAGAAATGCTTCCTGTGAAAGGGAGCTGTTCAAGTGATCCCCTGACTGAGAATGAAATGCCAATAAAGTCTTTTGTTAATCGGTGAATTCAATGTGAGAAGGCTGCACCTGCAGTGCCTACCAGGCAGTGCTCCACAGGGTTGGTGTTTCTCCTGTTCTCAAGGAAGCAAACAACAGCCAGGCTAACATTTGGCCAATATTAGTGGTTTTTTCTGCATTGCAACCGCTGTGCATAGCATGTGGTGGAAAGCTGAGCACAGAGCTTTGTCAGTAGCGAATGAGGGGAAATGACAATAGCTAATCAATGAGGCAATTAAAGATCATTGTTGGAGTGGGTTTAGCATATGACTATTGGAGGTGCTTTTATTCTGATGGTGCACCTCTTTCCGTTATTTTAGTTTTGTTTTCTGTTCTTTTGAAAATTCCAGATCATTATGTGGGATCTTTTGTTCTTCCCTCCCATTTGCTTAAAGTTAACGTGCTGGGGTCAGTCCCAGCCACTGAGGAGTTGTGTACATGTACTCACAAGGTAAAGTGCACCTTCTTCTGCATTAAAGCAAAGGGAATATGGTGAGAAGACCCATCCATATTTGAGAGTTGTTTCCATTTCCTTACTCCTGCAGCCTTCATTAATGCCTGTGACCCTGGGATGTGTGTGATTCTGCCGCTGTGCGCTTGTGTGTTGGGTGTTTTTGTAGGAAGGGTAGAAGGTCTCTCTGCCATCCCAGGTGCAATGTGTTGGTGCTAGTGAAGGACAAGTTATGCTGATGTGTTTCGCTGGATTCCTCCTAACCTTGAAACAGAGTCTGTTTTCTCAAAAGCCTCTTCAGTGCACAGCTACAATTAAGATGATGCTTTCTGTCATTTCTGCTGTGATTAATATTTTTAAAATAGATGCACAACATCCTTTCTGAAGGATGCTGGGTTTCCATGTTTTCTTCAAGTGGAGCATTGAATCAGATCATCAGGATGTAAAGCAGTTGTGGCTGGCTGAAATATTTATATAAGTGCAGGTTAGAAAATATCAACCCTTCAAATGACACCCACTTATGGCTACATCCTACAGTTGTTTTCCTTAAATATTTTTAACTTCTCTTGTTTTTTGAAAGGTATTTTGAGGAGCTCTGTCAACATAATTGCTTGGACTCTTCTCAAGTCTTTTCCCCTGGTAGCATATGCCCATCTGTTTCCTGGCTTTAGTTTCAATTTGCTTTTTTTTAAGCCATTAATGTGTGACCAGCAAAGTGGAGCCACCTCCTTTAAGGTAAAAAAGCCCCCAAACACCACCAAACCAAGACTATGTCTACATGATGGCCATTAAGTGCTCAGAACAAAACCCAGACTCGTAACAAAAGAACGTCTCAAATTCTTCATGAAGCTGGAGACAGCTTGTTGATCTCAGTGTTGCAGATCTTCCAGGCAGGAGTATGTCTGCTTTAAGTGAATAATCTTCCTCTGGTATCTGATAGTGGTCAGGACATGACATCTAGTTTATTAGGTGCTTCACAGGAGTGGGCTTTTACTCCATCACTGGCCTTTACAGCAGCGAAAGAGTGTATCTGCTTCATCTGCCTTGCTGTCTGCCAGTAAAATGAGAAAAAGAAATATGAAGTGTTTAAAATGTATTCCTCATAGAAGACTTCAGTGCGAGCCCCTTAGATGCTGCCTTCTGTGTGAAAAAGTGATTTTTCAGAGATGGTGTTGCCTGCTTCTTAATTGGCACAGAGCATTTTGCTCTAGAATTGGTGAGCAAACTCCTGAGGGAACTGGTGGCCTTTAGAGTGCATGAGGGGCTCAGACAGACCTTGGATATCTTGCTTGTTCCTTGCCCACGGATGCATTCTGCTTCTCCACGATCTCCAGTTGACAGTGGCCGTGACATTTGTCATCTTTCTCTGTTTTGGCTTTGGGTATTTAAGTAATAGGAATGTGGTAACTTTTCTCCAAGACCAGCACAAGATAGTTATGGTCAGAAGTGTGTCTGTGAGTCACTGGAGAAGGCTTATCCCTAGCACAACTTCATAGGGCTGGGTAATGGCTGAGGAAATTCCTACTTGGGGTGTGTTACACTTTTAAATCTTTCACAACCTCTTCGAATAAAGATGGTAACTTCAGGTCCTTACTTGGCTTCAATGAGTATGTTACGGAACAGATTCACCTCTGGAAACAGAGGAGTAAATCCCTGAATATCTTCAGCGCTTAGGCTGGTAAGTGCCTTGGAGCCTGATGAAAGCATGTGATGGACATCAGCTTCATATGGTGAAATCCAGATTTGCCAATAAGGGAAAAAAATACTAATTTCTAGGAACTTTTTTTTTTCTTAGTGCTAATGTGGCCTGTGATACCATAGCATGAAAAAGTTTAAACAATAAGGGACTTCTGAATCAGAACTTGAAAGAGGCTGAGTTTGTTTGGACCTCGAGCTGGCTGTTGCTTTTTGCTGACAGTTACCACTGAGAAGCAGAGGGAGCTTTGCCTTTTTGCTGATCTGCATCTGATCCTAGACAGCCTCGTACAGAGTAAGTGGTGTATGTTTTGTAGTGTTATTGCAAAGAAAACTTGCAACAAAATGTTTATATTTCTGTACACATTTTAACCATTAACCATTTTACAGAAACAATGACATCTCAGAGCTGCCTGTATTTGTTTCGTAGTAGTTTTTTTTTTTTTTTTAGAAGGTCATAGCTGCAGCAAGGCCTTGAATTTTCAAGCTGTCTGGGCTCTTACTGCTGGTGGAGATCCCCAAAGCCTCTGCTGGGCACATGTTCAGGGCATAGTGCAGCACTGACTAACATGCAGTCATCTACGTTTATGCTTAATCAATACTCTTATTATTATTATTATTATAAATAAGGTTAACTCTGAAGGAAGAGCATCTTGGAGGTGAAGAGCAGATTACATGGGATAAAGCCATGCTGCAGCCTTCCATTGCTTCAAATCTTTCCTGTAACCTTCTGTAATCCCCTCCGCCCCCACCTTTTTAAACAGCTTTGTGTTGTAGTTTTATTTTAGGATGTAGGTACTAATGTGGGATTGTGTCAGTTTGCTTGACCTCCCTGGAGCCTTTAACATTTTTGCTGGTTATCCTTGGAGACTGAGCATGCAAATGAATGACTTCCATGCTCATTAGCAGGTCTTTGAATGTCAGCACAGGGATACAGGCAAGCTTGGGAGCAGCGAGAGAAAAATGGTCCAGGGCAAACTTTTGTCTAGGTCATTCAGTGCTTTCTTTCTATCCCTTGCTGCATATAGGTAGGTCGTGGGAAGAGTTGGTGTTTAGTCCTAGTAGTTTTCCACATCCTTTTCTCATTGCAAATGGACGTGGGACTTCTCCATAGTCCATAAAAGCCAACATTCGCTTTTGTGTTCAGCCTAAGGGGTGGTCTCTGCTGCTCTGTTGGCTGAAGCTATAGCAGCTGCTATCTCAGGCTTAATTTCCATCCATATGCACTCGGAGCTCAGATTAAACTAAGTCTCAAATATCATTTTGGTGCCTAGAGTGGGCACTGTAGTGGGCAGGGGACTGTGGGAAGGTTAAGTGTGCTGGCACTGCTCATGCAATGGGGATGGAGCAGCTCAAGTCTCTACAGTCGCTAGTTGCTAACAGAACCTCCCTGCCTAGGGCAGGACTTCTTAGCGTGGTCAGACTGTGCCTTCTCCAGCCAAGGAGCAAAAGGACATGCTTTTTCTTGAGGTGGCTCCAAGAGTCAGTCCAAGGTAGAACAAGCAGTTAAGGACAAGTGGATTGTACTTCACAAGATTAGTCTGGAGCAAAGAAGTTTGCCTTTTATCTTATTCGGAAAGGAGTGCAGCAGGCTCTGGCGTATTTGCTGGATGATGTAGTGATCCACAGTGTTGATCACTAGTGTCTTACTGATCTTAGTTAAAGAAAAATCCTCTTAACATAAAATGCAAATAGCATAGCAGTTACTTTGTCTTCCAGCAGCGTCTGGAAATAGCGAAGTAGTTTGTCATATTAGAAAAGTGAGACTGAATACATTTTGTATGTGGTTATGATGCAAAAAGTCCTGCTGTAATGGACAAAGATGTCGTTCTTCTCTGAAAACAGTGCTCACAAAGCATGTTGCTTTTCATAAGATGATGAAATCTTCATAAATGTAAGGGTCTAGTTTAGGATTAACAAAACTTCTGCAGTCCAAATGACATCTTTTCTCCTGTTTTGTGAAAGAATGAAGTGTTTGTACCTCAAGAGCCAGTATGCTGTGTTTTCCATGACTTCTGCATTAGGAGACTTACAAGTCTGGTTTAGGACTGCAAAGGAGAAGCTTTGTAGGCCTCCAAAGAAAGCAAAAACTGCTTAAGTCTTTGTGGTTGGCAAGAAAAATGAAAATATCAGTTATAGAAAATGCTATTGTTAACCTCCCATTTGGATTTCTGTTTTATCACACTAGTCGTAGGATTTTTGGATGCTGAGTGCTAGGTATTCACCCTTGGTTTTCAAGAACAACAGCCTAGTGAAAAATTCAGTGGCAACAAAGGCAGTGACAGTGTCTGTAAATCTGAGTTCAGCTTCTGTGCATGCCCACATTGAACAGATAACCTGGCCACTGCAAGCGTTGCCAAGTTAGCTGTCCATGGAGGGATATGATGCAGGCTCAGATGGCTGTGATACTGTGCTTTCTTTTCTTTTTTTTCCCGCAAATCCCCCCACTTGCTTTAAGATGATGGATAATGGAGAACAGCAAATGTAAATGAAGAGGTTATACGGAGAAGTGCTTCTACCAACGAGATTATTTTTTTCAATTTTTCTCTAAGAAGCTTGTCTAGACAGGCATCTATTTTAATGGCATGCAAAGCAGAATAGTACATGAATACTTCATTAGTAAAAAGACATGTCATCTTTGAACCCTGATGTAATGTTTCTTGGAAGCTGTTACCTTCTTGCAGTGTTAGATCCAAGTTTTACAGAGTGATCCAGAAGTGGCAGCCCATATGGTATTGCTAACATGACAACTACCGAGCATTAATACATAATTGACTTTCTCCATCAAGCCTGATTTGGATAAAGAATGACTGGCAGTTGAATTGCTCTGTTCTAGAGTTTGCATGGTGGCAAAAGCCTGAAAGGGATGGGAAAACTTGTCATAAAGGATGCCATGACTGGGTGATTGGTTAGCCGGCCTCTGAACCCATGGTTGTCACTAAAATTCACCATCTTTTTGCATTGTTAAGTTCATAGTTGTCGTTCATAGTCCTGGTCTCGTACCTCACGGTCCTTAGCCCAGTTATGGATTACAGGCAGGTACCAGCCCAGTGGTGTCTCAGGTTGTCTGCCACAACCAGAGCAGGTGAAAAGGCTGTGAGCTGAATAGACTGTAAGTATTTGTCCTCTAGTAAAACTGTATTAAGGAAGAATTGGCTCTGTTCTCTAAGTTACAGCACTGTCAAGTTGTGAGCTTTCTGGTATAGGTTCCCTATCCTCTGGCTTTCCCTCTTCCTGTGGCAGATGAGCACTGTGGGGCTGCAGATCCCAGTTCTGGCAGGATTGCCACCGCTGCTGCTGGCATCAGTGAGGATTTTTAAGAGAAATTGTGAGGGAGTTGGTTTAGGGCCCCGAGCTCCCATTTCCCACAAGCATTTTCCTTCCCAGATCATTCTCTGTCCCCTCCCAGGGCAGCTAATCCCCCTGCTCTCCCTGCTCCAGGGCAGCAGGGACACACCTCCTAACTGCAGCCAAAATTTGAAGAACAGTGACTTGCTTATCTAGTGCAGAAATGTCTGTCTTTCAGAAGACTGTGTTAATCTTAATTATCTTTCACCTTCAGCCTAGTTAATTACTGCTAATGAATTACTGATACCAGTGCTTTGCTGTGATAATGGGAGCAGATCAGCGTGCCCAGCAATGCACTTTGCATATCTGCACCAGCCTTTTCCCAAAACAAACATCCCTTGCTCCTTCCTTGCCCTCGTCCCCAGAATCCAACCCAACCCAAGATGTCTCTGGCGCACACAGGAAGCGGTGCCCTGCAGTGGCTTTCAGCTGCAACACACGGACGAGATGTACTTTGGGCTGGGTGATCGTGGCACATCCCTCTTAGCCAGCAGGTTAGTGCAGAAGGAGCTGCTCCAACCCCTTGTCTCACTTCGCTGCTCAGATGCACCTCAGCTTCTGTGGCAGGTGCCATCTCGGAGCCCGAGCATCGCTCTCTGCAGCACTGCTGCCCTCCAGTTTCTGTCTGTACCACTGCTGCTCATTCCGTGATCGTGGCTTGGGTTTTCCTCCCCTGTGCCAGTGTGAGTTGCAAAACTGGTTTTAAGTATGGTTTACGAATGAGGTTAGCAGCTTGGTTCACAAACCTGCCCCACACAAGGGTGAGGTGTGCTAAGTTTGAAGCAGGATGGCTTAGATACACGTGGGGGATCTTTGGCTAGATACTCCAACTGCTAAATTTCTCTTTAAAGTGTGACAGCAGAAGCAGCTCATTAGGATCATTCAGGTTGGAAGGCACCTCAAGAGTCCATATAGTTGAACCCTCTGCTGCAAGTGTCTCTCAGGTTATTGCCTTACAGAGGCTTTTCAGACAGCTGAATGTACATTATTTTATCAGAGATCTTGGAGCTTGGGTGAGCCAGGTTTTCTAAAGAACATCCAAGCGTGGAGATGATCATGAGCAGTGCAATAGCTGATTCAGTGAACCAGCTGCGAGGTAGTTCTCCTGCCAAAGAACAGGGTGAGAGGATTACAAAGGCAGTAGCAAAGTATCGTAATTTTCTCCTCCTTTCCCTTGTTAGTAATGCACTAAGCACAATTCCAGTCTGTCTTGTGCCAGTTGCCACAAACGGGAGTGAGCTGGTCCCCGCTTACCAAGCAGCTCCTGGAGCACTGGGATCTATCTTGCTGGCTCTGGGAGTTGTTCTCCTTTGTGGAATTGAGCCAGACCAATAATGTTCCAGTAATGGAAGAACTGTTTTTCAGTGAATTTGAAATGAGACTTATTAAATACTTAACACTTATTATCTACAAACCCCATTCTTTAAGGAGCTGGAGTAAGCTCTTTATTACAGAGGGCAGCTGAAGATGAGAGCAGGGCTGTGTGGTGTAAGGAGTTATGCTATGGCTTTGGAGACAAGCCTGTATCTTTATACTAGCTTCTACAGTAGCTTTATGACAGTTGAAATGTGCACAGCCCGTGGAAGTTTAGTGGGGAAGAAGCATGGGAGGTGGCTTCTATATGTGGTTTACTGTCAATTGCTTCATCCGTGCCATTAATGCTCATAGCTGCTTTATTGTTCTCTGTATGTGGTGGAAGGCAGAGGCTTGCACGAGCACTCCCACGTGTCGCCCTCCAGAAAACAGCAGAGCTGCAGTTCTTCACTGCAGCATTAAGCTGTTCCAGTCATTATTAAGTTATATGGGGTTTAATGTGAAAGAGTTGTTTTGTTTGGTTTTTTTTTCTATTAACTCCTCCAAGTTCGTGATGGTTGTAGGTGAACTGCAACAAACCACTACGTGTTTTTACTTGCTTGGCTCAATCCTGTTCACCTACTGAGCAAAGTCACCCTTCACCACTCTCGTGTGCTGTTGACGTCAGGGCACTTGTATTTCTTATCCTCTATTTCCCAGCTGTGACCTGGAGTCAGCAACTAATCAAGATGAAGAGATAGTTCAGCTTTTCTGCTTCAGTCATTGCTATCTAGGAACTGCTGTACTGTAGGACCTACAGGAAGACCCACTTATTTTCTGAGGCTGATAATGAATTTCAGGCATTAGTGACCTATATTGGATTCAAACCAATAGTCTACAGGTTTTCACCTATACTATTGCAAATTTATTCACTGGTCCAGGCTCAGCTTGGTTTTGAAATGGAGCTTTTCAGTAAGAAATGCAGATAAACCAGCTGTTCCCTGAGCAAACGTGTTGTACACAGATACTTAAGCTCCTTAAATTAGCTAGTCTTGTTGCAATGCTAGATTTTGTTTTGCATTGTCTTAATTTCTCTTCCTGCAGCAAGTCTGTCAGGGGGAAGGGAAGAAATGGAAATCTGTTGGATTCTTAAGTTTTGGGCATTTCTGAGCAATCCTCCTCAAAACCTTAAAGAAATAGAAGTTACATCGTGAACAGAAAACAAGAAATTTGTTGCTTTTTCTGAAGAGAGAATGGTACATGCCTTTAAGGAAATGCCAGAATGCCTCTGAAATGCATTAAAACTGTTATGTTTTTAGATGAGTGTGGTCATATATACCTGACTTCGATAACTCTTGCAGGAGTTTTACCTTCATGTCGTTTAGGTCTTTTAAACCAGTAGTCCTTTCATGTGCAGGAGGACAAGTGCAAACTCTGAACTGCTCAGAGGTGGAAACAGTATCTCAACCAGTCCTTTTTGTAGTGTTTTTCCTTTCCAATCCAGAGAAATATTTCCATCCTAATAATCTTAGTAAACCAAAGTTTTTATGGCCTGCAAGGCAATTAATTTCAAAATGTTCCAATTCCGTCTTCTTGATAATCACATCTGCTTATTTTTCCGCCTAAAACTCTCGAGCTGTCTCCTACCTGGATGACAGTCAATAAGTTCTGTCTCACAGCTCCTTCCAGAATTCCCTTCCACTGCGGTTCCAGCCTTGTGTCTTCTGTTCTCTCTGCCTTGAATCAAGCCTACAAAGTTAACTCCAGAACTGTGTTGCACCATCGATACCGAATGACTCGAGAGTTTGCTTGTAAGTCTTCAACTGGGAAAATTTCAGAGTAATGAACTGGTCAGTGAGATCCTCAAAGCCTCCTTAGGTCACGTGCCATGGAACCTTCATTCTGAGTGACAGAAAGTTGGAGAGGATTAGGGATTGGGTGGGTGGGTTGGTTTGTTAGTTGGTTCTGTCAGTTGGTTTTCCTCAATGGCAGTTCTTGTAGCCATTGGGATGTTGTGTGTCCGGGTTTATTAAAGTCATGTCAACATCTAGAGGTGTATTTAAATACTCAAGGAATACTCAAGTATTGACAAGTTTATTTTGTCTGCTCCTCAAGAGTATTGTAAGATCTTTCTGTAACATCTTGATCTTTCATGTCCAGTACAGAATCCTCCACCTAGACCTGCATGCCTGCACCCATCCTCTCTGCTGCTTGCTTCCTGAAATCTGCCCCTTTTACGTGGTTTCTTTGTATGATCCAGCAGTGAAAATTCAAACTATCAGCTCACCCTCTAGGCTTTGGCATCTGAACTTGGTCTGGTTGCCTGATGCAGCATCCAGCTGCGTGATCTGGAGAAGGGAGGGGAAACCTGTCTTAAGTGACGGAACACAGTGCTGGCAGGGCTGTCTGCCTGAACTGTGAAACCTTTGCTTGCCTTGCTTTTTCTTCCCCAGGTTTAAGGGAGGCTGCATCCTTCCTATGCTGTAACTGGCTGGTGAGGACCATGGTTTCCTAGGTAACAGGGAAACCTAAAAAAAAAAAAAAAAAAGGAAAAAGAAGAAAAATTCTGTTTTCTCATAAAAGCTTGACATTCTTCTAGTGCCCCTTTCTGAAAAATAACTTGTGTGGCCCAAGCTGATGTGCCTTGCAGGAAGGATCAGAAACACAGTTTTCAATTATAACAGCAAAATTACAAAGGGTTTTGTAGTTTGGGTGTTTGGTTTCCTGGGTTTTGCACTGCGTAAGGGATGCTGCAGAGAATGCCTCGGTGAAGAGCTGCCACCTGGCTGGGGAGATTGGCCTCGATGTGGTGGCTGCAGGTAATTCAACCGCTTTCTTCCCCTCCGATCGCTTACATTGACCTGCATCGCTTAAAATAGCTCCACACTCACTGTGCCTCCTGGTTCATACATTCAGCTGTCGTTCAGCTTTTGAGCCCCAAGCAGCGTGACCCCCCCTTCACGTTCCTCCTTTGAGTTTATTGCCATTCATGACATCTTGAAGGTTGTAGCACAGCCTGACCCTCTCCAAAGACCACTTAACGGAAAGCCTCGTAAAGCCCAGCGGGAATTACCGGGCTGAAGAGGAGCGGGCTGTGCGCACAGCTCCACGGCTCTCTGGAGGTGGGGACCAGCACCTCCTCATCTCCTCCTGGGAGCTCCGGCTGGGCCTTCAGCGGGCACAGGGTGCCAGTAAGGAGGTGGGGCAGTCGTGAAGTCTCTGCTGCTCAGAATAGTTGTTTTCTGTGCTTTAAACAATATGTACCGTCTCAAAAGCCATTGAGTGGTAGGTAGTGGGACTTGAGAGTCTGGGGGACACTTCACCAGTATGAGTGGAAAGATGGGATTACTGGTGCGGTTTATGGTAACCTGTTGTTACATTAACAATTCCTTATAAACTGCTCCCCAGTCTGGGATGGGACTGTGCAGTTTTTTTATTGGCAAGAGATTTCCTCCACTGTGTCTTTTTTCTTTTCTATATTTTTTTTAAGACAGACCTCCAAGTTAGCTGTTATTTCTGAGGATTTCTTTTAATATTGCTTATCTGATTATGATTAAGCAATCTGGTGTTTATAGCATGTGCTTTGACCTTGATGTTAGTTCAGCTGGGCAAGGATATAAATGATGAAGAAATTCCTTAGCAAGCTTACCCCATGGTATTTAAAATTAACTCTTTGATATGCTATTCTAAAGTCGGAGCGTTCTTTTTAAGACACATGGCTTTTAAAAAAAAGGTGGGAGTTTATCTGCTCTGGCTAAATTTAAAGGCTTGAAGTTTGGATTTTTCTTTTTTTTTTTTCTTTTCGGTGGGAAACTGCATCTACTTTTTTCTGTGAACAGTGATCCAGAATTCAGTCCTGTGACGTTTACTAAAGAGATCAACCACACAGAATGAAATGAGCATTGTGAAACGAAACTGAAGTGTGGGAGCTTCAGGCTTTAGTCAGTAAATCACAAAGTGCCATGAAAGTTACAGATCTAATGCAGTTTTGATAAAAGCTGATTTCTCTCTAAGACTCGTAAATGATGCAAGACTGTAATGAGTGGTATAACTTTATTTTTTTGGATTTCCTTTTTCCTGATTTTTTTTTTTCTCCATAAACCTCAGGGCATAGCTGCCTTGGTGCTATCTGTACAAACAGAAAAGCCTCCAAAAGCAGCTGCACCCAAAAAGCTGATCTTTTAGCCAAATATTTCCTCTGTGTGTTTTCATCAACAAAAATTATCCTTAAAAAAAGAGGAGCTTCTGTCTAAAAGAAAGAAGATTTCCAACACAAGATGCTGCTATCACAGTGGGCTGAGTGACACGGTACATCTCCAAGTTGTAACTTTATGTTGCATAATCTCACTGATCAAACAGCAAAGTTTAAGGCACCTCACTATCAGCATGAAAAAAAACCTCCAGCTGCAAACCCACCCTTAGTTTCTAACAAGGAGCAGTTGGGTGTTGTGTGCAGAACTGCCGAGTCAAAGAGGCTTTTTTAATATTCTGTAGCTCAGGGACTTGGCTCCTCTTCAAACATTTCCAACTACAAAAGGATGGGTAATCTTGCAAGTGAAGGTGCCCCCTCTAGGGGCAAAAATGTGGAAATTTGTTGGAGCAGGTAAATTCAAAGCAGGGGAGAAGCATTTGCTTGGAGTGTGAATACCTGAGGTTTTTTTTAACCACAGCGTGAAGGGATTTCTGCTGTGATTTAGGATGCAGCTTCCTCAGCATCTCAGTTTCCTGGCTCACCGCGAGAGGTGACGTGCTGTATGCAGCAGAGCTCTGCTTTCAGCTCCCTCCAATTCCTGAAGCATTACAAAAAATGTGCTGCAGTTTTGCCATGCTAGTTCTTGAAATACCTTCATAGAACACGTCTCATGCTGTGAAAAAGTCAGATTGTATTTGTTACTTCAGTAAGTGCTGTTGCACGGCGCCGGTACGGGGGAACGCCGGGAGTGGGGCAGCACACTGAACACCCAGATTATCCCATGGAACCTCTCGGGAGTCTCAGGATATAAAATTCACCCCTGAAACTTCAGGGCTTTGAGTATGGGAGTTACAGATGCTGTGTAAATATAAAGTGTGCGCCGGGTGTCACTGCTCTGGTGGTGACTCCACGCTCCGGCCGGAGCCACAGAGTTGTCTGACTTGGGTGGTCGTGTTTGTTTGTTCTGGCAGTGCTCACTAAAACGAGCCCTATATGAAAACGTTTCAGCAATTTTCGAATGTTTGAGAAGTCACAAAAATCTTTCTTTCACAGCAGCCTTTGGTCTTTGCCATTTTGCCTTTCCACAGCTCAGATTCAGGATTGTGTAGTTCATCCCAGTAGCATTTTCTGGGTGCGTGTGGTGCCCCGAACATCAGGCTGTGCTGCCAGAGGAATATTCCTCTTCCAAGTGACGCATGGGGAGAACACCTTTCTCCCTCGTCTATTCCTTCCTGTGCTACTCATATTTATTCTGGTTTACCTGGAGGGAGGGATGTTTTGGGCTTTTAGGGGATGCTTTTAACTCAGCCCCAAGTTTCCATGTGAAAACGGTGAAGCAGTGAGAACTTGAGATTTTTATGTCAATTCTTTAAAGCCTGAATTCAGACCTTGTCAATCGGATGGTTTAACAGTAGGGTAAATACTTCTGAGCATGACCACTTCAATGATAAGCGTGAACTGCATTCATACTCACTTTTTTTTCCCCCTTCTTATCTCCCAAAGGTGCTCTTACAGAGTGTTACGATGAGCTGGGCAACCGGTACCAGCTTCCCGTCTACTGCCTCGCCCCACCTATCAACATGATAGAGGAGAAGGGTGACCTGGAGACTCTGGATATTCCTGATCCCCCACCCAATTCAGGGCACGAATGCCAGCTCCGTTTGCGACTGTCCACAGGCAAAGACCTCAAACTCATGGTCCGCAGCATGGACACGGTGTACCACATGAAGAGGCGGCTGCACGCGGTGGAGGGAGTGGAGCCGGGCAGCCAGCGCTGGTTCTTCTCAGGCAGGCCCCTGGCAGACAAAATGAAACTGGAGGAGCTGAAAATCCCAAAGGACTACGTGGTGCAAGTCATCGTGAGCCAGCCCTTAGCAAATCCCACCCCGGTGGAAAACTGATTTCTGCTTGTTTATTGATTCTTCTTTCCTCCATCTCTGTCAGGGGGTTTGTTTCCACTGCCCTCCCTTCTTTCAGTTTGTCCTGCCAATGGATTGGTTCCAAGAAATGACCAGCAAAAATTCCATCTGTGATGGAGATCTGCAAAAACAAAACATAAAAAAAGTAAACTGGCCTTTGGGGTTTGCGTGATCTCGTATCGGACACAGCAGTGAGCAGCACAGGGCATGGGCAAGGGACGGAGCGGGAAGGGAGAAGAGAGGAGGCACAAAGAGGGAGGGAAGAGATTGTCATTCACTTAGACAATATCAATACACAATGGTTCTTAAAACTGTAGGTGGTGTCCTGATCCGTGGAGACAGAGCAACCGAGAGCACTTTTATTTTAAAAAGATTAAAAATGAAAAACTGATCAATTCATAAAACTTGCATCTCGACACCACGTACAGTTTGCTCTGGGTAGGTCCCGTGCCGCCCGTTGCCGGGGATCCTTTCTGGTTTGACCTTCCTCACGTGCTTCGCCGAGGCACAGCTGGCCCCGGGCGGCAGAGCCGGGCTCGAGGCTCTGTCTCTGTCTCGCGCTGGTGCTCAGACAAAGCAATTGTACATTCCAAGATGGCAAGGCAGCCCTGTGCCATTGCTGGCTCCCCGGCTGGGAACGCGGCCGCTGGAGCCTTAGGCAATAACTTAGTCCTTGTATACTCTCACGTACTGTACTGTAAACTTACTTGCTACAAGACTGACTTAGCCTGAAGTTTACTGGCTGACGGGCACCCGAGTGCGTGCCTGCTGAGCTACTGTGCATCCCTCAGACGATGAAAGCAAGCGGTGCTGGGGCATCACCTTTGTCAAACAACACCCCTGGGAGAGCTCCAGGGCAAACTGCAGATGCACTGGGTTGCAGCTTCCCCTGCTGGGTTCCTGGAGGGCACAAAGCGTGGGAGGTGGTAAAGAGGGCAGACAGCAGGCGGTTCCCAGCTCTTTGTGCGCGTGACATTTGAAGCAGCAGCTCTGCTGACTCTGCAGCCAGGACAGCTGGAGGTACCCTCACTGACGTGCCCGTGGCCCGAGTGACGGTGGTGTTGCGCAGCCAGTGCTTTCCCTTCAGAATGTAAGAGGATCCCTTTTGGCAAACGACAAATCCTTTTGTAGCCTCAAAAATCTGAATCGGAGCATATTTTTTTGTGAGGGGACGAATTCTAATTGCTTGTTCCCTTAGTTAGAGATGCTCTCTGTTCCGTTGGCTGCTCTGCACCCACTCTGGTAATGCATTTGGTTGACATCAAACAGCCTGTTCCTCTTAAACATGATTTCTAGTTTACTTGGTTTTTTCAGCCATCATTGACTTCACTTCTTCCAAAGTGGAACATGCTGTTCAGGTATGAATAGCGTATTTGTATTGGTTTCTGTCTTCCCTCTCTGAATCATTGGTCTAAAGCTACAGTTGTCCCAGCTCTTTCTCGTCTGCTAGTGAAACTGGCGGGTTAGTGACAATTTAAAACTTGTTACTTTTGCTCCTTCATTAATTACATAAACTGAGTTTCTCAAACTCAAAAGGAGTTCTTGCTCCGTGAGCATAAGCATTGATCAAGCCAGAATGAGCAGAGGTCACTTGCACAATATCTCAAGTCTTTCCCAGCAGGTGGAAGCAGGCACAGAATTTCCATTGATGGTTGGAAAACAGATCCATATTTTATATACATTTCCCACCCTACCCCAAATACATACAGCTTTCTTTTTGGTCCCTGTGCTGTATTAAGCCTGTGGTTTTCTGACAGCTCCTTTAGCCCCAGTTTGGTACAGGACGACTGAAGTGCAGTGGCACAGCTGTGTAAAGGCAAATTGGTTCCCTGCTCTCAAACACCAAAGTGACTTGGTTTTCTTTAAAAAGAAAAAAAAAAGGAAAACAATTAATTCAAAGCTGGTAAACAATAATCTATAACACAAGTTTTCTATGTGCAGGGTTTTTTTTAAAGACAAATACGATTTACTGTACTGGATTTTTGCAGCCAGATCTTTTGCATTCCAGAGGGGGAGAAGATATTTGATACATAAACAGCTCAAAAGTCCCTTGGATTTTCACTGGGCAAAGGATGGTTTCATGCCAGAGAGACACTTCATTGTGTCATAAAGCATAACTTGCATCTCTCTATAAATGGTCCTCACGATGTCATTTCCCTGCAGTCCCTTCTGGAAGGGGGGAGATGTGATAGATTTAGGAGAAACAAACAGGAGTGACAGTTCTGGAACTGTGAACACTAAAACACTACTTTTTATTTTGTATAGGACACATTTTGTTGATTTTTTTTTTAATTATTATTTTTTTCCCTTTCTCTCTTTTCCTTCAGCAAGTGTCACTATGTACTGGTTTTTGATTGTGTAGGGTCAGGGAGAGCTTCTTCTTTCCCTCTCCCCCCTCTTAGCTGGAAAAGGTTCAGTTTTATTATGCTGTAACAGATGACTGTGTTTAATTTCAATTGCTTTTATGTTGGGAAGCAAGGTGATGATCTGAAGGCCATGTCATGAGTGGGTTTTGAGGAGAACAGAGAAGTGGTTCATGAAAATACCTCTCTAACAACCTCCCCCCTTCTGGCCCTTAAGAGCATATCTCAAACTCAAAACATTGAATGGTAAAATGCTTTTATAGGTGACAGCGAAAACTTTCCAACCTCTTCTGTATAAAATGACAGAGGTACTAAGCACATACCCTGCTAGAAACAAGTTTTACAAGATATGTATTAGGAATGAAATCTAAGTTTATATATATATATATTTAAAAAAATATCAGTAATGAAGGCATACAGCATATTGACTAACATATCCCATGTATCTAACTAGAGGTTGCAATATACATTGAGAACAGTAATTTCTGTCTCTGAAATGCCTTCTCTTTGTCCTACAAGGTGCTCTTCGGTGCAAACACCAGCACAGGGCACCAGGCTGCTGCTCCCGTGGGACTCCTGCGGGTTCCTGGGGCAGAGCGGGGCTCCCGTGTGCCGGGGGAAGGGAGAGAAAAGCTTGTGGGAATGGCAGAGCAGGCAGGGCTGAAGGGAGGCTAATCAAGGACTGCACAGCTGCTTATCTGCAGCCCCAGCGAGCACTGGTGCAGGTCTGCACGCTGGACACCAGCAGCTCGAGGGGAGGATGGGGAGCAGCGCGCTGGCGGGGGCATCTTTTTTATTTTGCAGCTCAGCGCTGCCAGCAGCCTGGGGGGGTTGGCTGGGGGTTGGCTGGGGAGCTGCCCCACACCCTGGGGTGCTGCCTCGGGTAGAACTGAGGCAACGCAACGGGCTTTTTAACCAGGCAGCCTGCAGTGAACTGCAATGCCAAGTGCAGACCAGCGAGGAGTGATAGGGTTTTCTTGTTCTATTTGTTAGCCCCATTTTTTTACCATGTTACTGACAGGTCTGTTTGATGTGATTCAGATTTTGATATTCTTTACTGTGCTTCTGCCTGACCCAGAAGTGATAACCTAGTGATAGTCCACACTCCTGAACAGCTTGAAGGGCAGAGAGGCACGGACACAAAAAGTCTGCTGGTGCAAGAGCGCACCAGAAAAGCCACTGTCAATGCTGTAGGTACATTGCTCGGTGCACTGCAAAGGGATGCTCAGGATTGTCTTCCACGGCCAAGTGATAGCTGCTCCTTCAGAGCATCCAGCTCCCAAAAATGTCATTGACTACCTTGGCTCTTTGTTCATCCCAGTTTATTGGTGTCCTCTGCAGAAAACAGGGCTTGTAATCATTGCACTGCAGGAACTTTTTTACTGTTTTCCAAAAGCCTTCGCTTCTCCGGATTTGGGAAATATTTTGGAAAACCATAAGTCAGCAGTGTAAAAGTTGGGTTTTTTAATAGACACCCCGATGATAAAAGCAGTAGTAACACCAACACAACCCTCACCCCAGGAGCAACCAAACCAAACCCAGCTCCTCTTTGCATTTCACAGAAAGTTGTGAAGTTGCTTTGGTGAGGAGAGGAAAGGGGTTCATTGGAGCAAGGAGGCAACCCATGGCAACGCGTACAACCTTTGGTAAAGCAGGTGCCCGAGCGAGAAGGTATTGCTATAGTATGACATGCTTCTGCATATATACCCATTGTTAGTAAATAATGTAAAAACTTTTTTAAGCAATTAAAACAAAAACAAATCTTTGTTATGATGGTGGGATGCTTTTAGCCGTGGAGATTTGAAAGCTTTTTTGCTGTGTAAGTGTTGATGAATTGAATGCTGTACCTTTCTCCATGTCAGTCTCATTCAGAAGCATAAGCAGTAGCTGCATCTCTGACTCTTGATCTGTATTTTACAAACTCTTCTATGTCACTGTACATACATCCAAGACCCTGCACCTTATGCAGAGAATGTTTACATTTCTTTTTTTTTTAAAGATATTTTTGTTGGCTTTTTCACTGCGCTGCTCAGATCCTGTTCTGTTGAAATGAAAGCAGCCTCTGTTAGAAAAAGGGGCTTTTTTTCCTTCGCCCTTCACCACTTCCCCTGCAATTCTGACTCCCTCCTGGACGATGGCTGGCAGCTCTTGGACAGCTTGCGCTCTCCTGGAGAAGGATGTACAGGTATTTGAGAAGGGTGGTTTTGAAAACTTGCTTTGGGTGGGGAGATGAGCTTTGTATGCTCTGCAGCTTTCTGTTTCAAACCTGTTAGCTGCTGGTGGTCTGCCTTGCAAGTTAACTGATCTAGAAGCCTTGCAGTTAAACTTTCCAGCAACTGTGCTTCTGTCTTCTCCCAAAGAAGATGAATGTCCTGATGTTACATCTGCAGTTACAAACACTTCTGTTGGTTAATGACTGTATATACAAGTCTGCCTGCTTTAAGACTTTCCTTTTCATAAAGTGTTTTTGATTGCTGTTCTGCAAACAGCTCTCCTCTTCCATACTTCATCTGCTTAGATACTCCGTAGCCGTGTGTGTGTTGCTCTTGTTCATAGGAGATGGAGCTATAGCTCTCCTTCCAAGGGAGATACATGCCACTGAGCCTACACAAGTCACATAGTGGGAAGATGAGATGTTTTAACCACCAGGTTTCTTACCATGGACTTTGAGACTTTTAATAAATGTGTCCGCTGGACTCTCTGTGAAAAGCGATGTTCCTGCCCTCCAAGCAGGACCACGTGTTGGGTATTTATCCAGTAGAACTCTGTATTTGTATATTTTACAGATGAAGACCATTCGATCAGAGCCATGGGGCAAATAGAGAACTTAAAATCCTGACTCCTGCCTTAAAACTTTTAGTTCATCTTGAGCTCCAAAAATTCCACACCTGCTCATTCCCAAGTCCCTTTTTTCTTTTTCTTTAGGAATTTGAATCCAGTCAAAGGCTGGAGATAATTTAAGGAAACTTTAAAACAAAATCAATTTTAGCTGACTGCTGTATTAAAATAACTAACTGGTCTTGTATTAAAAACCCTATTTGTGCCTCTCTTAAGTCCAGGGAATGTTTAAAAAGTGGAGGTGGGTTTTGAGCAATGATTGAAATGACTGCATTAGCTGGCAATTTGTAAGACACTTGCTTTCATGTGCTCTGAGCAAGAGACTTTGGTTTGTGTCCTCTCTGCCTCATGGTAATGGCTTTCAAAGATGGCTGGTACCATCATATTTGTACTTCTTGAATAAATATCTTCATTTTTATGGTAAAACCTTTTGTATGCAGTTTGTTTGTGTGTGCCACGTAACAAATACTCGCATTACGCAGGATACGGTGCTAGATGTGGTACTGAGAGGAAATCCACAGCTCCTGCACTGCAGCAAAACAAGGATGAGGGGATTCCAGTGGCGTGGCCATTTGTTTGCTTTTCTTTTTCCCCAGTAACATGTATGAAGTCTTTTAGAACCAAACATACCAGCTGTGTAAAACATGCTTTCTGACTTATTCCACCTTCCTGTTTCCTTCAGTCAATGAAGAATTCTCGGCCACTATGAACATCAGGTAACTTATAAAATGCATTATGTATTTTTATGTTGTACCTCTCTTTCTTGGTCGACATTGCTGCAGTGTGTGCACATATTTTTAGTCAACTGCAAAGCACAAGCAGGTTGGCTTTAGACTTAAATTATGTGATTTTTTTTGATTTTTTTTTTAATGAACCTAGGGAAGATATTTTACCATTGCGAGCAAACCACCATGAACTTCTACTGGAAATGCTGTACAAAATTTCCTGCATTTAAAACAAAACGACAACAAAAAGAAGCGTAATCTTCCCCCTGCATTTAAAAAATAAAGGTAATCCTGGCAGTGCCATGCCTTAAGAAATAAACCCAGTCTTGTTTTTCTTTTTAAACTTTTTCAGTAGGAGTTTTAATTCTGAGCTGGAGCTCTACAACTCTTTTTACTACCTGTTGGATACCCTAGAGATACGTTTTGGTAATAACAACACTTCATCTTGCAAATGAGGTGTGCAGTCCATGGAGAACGCAGGGCCTGGAGACACGCTCAGACATCCAGCAGGAACCTCCTCTGGGCCAGCTCCTGCATCTGCAGATGTGCTTCTGGCTCCTTGCTAACACACAGAGTAATGGATCTGTGTAATTGTCCTATAATTACATTAACTGACGTGTCGTCTTCATTCAGGTCACCACTTTCATAGTCTTGATTAACTACCTAAGGTATCAGAGGAGTAGGAATAATTTTTTGGAGGCTGCTTTGATCTAATATCACAGCTAAACAGTTCCATTTTTTTAATCTTAGGGCAATTTCATGGTAGAAATTGTGATGTGAGTTGCAAACAAGCAAGCATGTGATTCTCCTGGGACTTTCTCCCTTATATACATATATAAATATATATATAAAATATGCATATTTTAATATATATTTATTCCTTTTATATATATGTATATATAATAACTTCTATTTAAAACATTCCTATTTTTAATACATATATGTAAAATAACAGGGGCAAAGGCTTGTTAGTAGCTATTTGTTCTGACCCTTGAGACAGCTCTGCTTCCACCTCCTCCAGCACGGACAGAGAAGTTCTCAGAGCTGATCTCAAACACCAGGGTTCTAAAGCTACACGTGAGCTTTCCTTACCCAGCAAAGCGTGGTGGCTTGCCAAGCAGTTAGAAGGGTGTCCTGTTGTGTGTGTGTGTGTGTGCATGCATACGTGCCCACGCCATACCACACCGTCCTTCGTCTGCAGCTGTAGCACACTTTGGTTTGTGAAGTGGGCTGGGGAACTCCGGGCTGCCTGTTGGCTGAAGCAAAACCCCAAAAGGACGTGGATTCTAGGTCAGAAGTGCACAAGAGCTGAAATGTTCACCGTCGCTGCAAGCAGTGAAATCAAGCGCTGCTTCGCACCCTACAGCCTATGAGCCTGGGGGAGAAGACTCTCTATGATTTATAGAGCTATGTTTTATAGATTACAGTGTTTCTGTTCCTAATTAACATAATTAATGTTTGTATTGGGCCTACATTCATATTTCATTGACCTATATCTTGCTGTATGACATTGCATAACATGCTATGGCCAGCATGGTGTTTCTGCCCCTTGGTGGATGCTGCACTCTCGCTCCTGGTCCCGTGACAAACTCCAGCTCCTTTCTGCTGGCTAAACCTGCATCCTGCTTTGGCTAATGCACCCATCCCACTTGGTCTGTACCCCTGCAGCCAGTGCTGGGCTCCAGAGACAGCACTGAGGGAAATGGTCTTTATCCATGGACCTGATTTTGCTGCTGCTTGTTCTGGGGCAACTGCAGAACCCCCGAGTCCATCAAGATGCTGTACAGAGCATCTGGCTGAAAGCTCAGGGCACCTGGTCCCTCCAAATCTGGGCTAGAAATAGCAAGGTAACTTATGGCAAAGGCATTGAGCGCTCAGCTCTCCAGGGAGTGGGTCATTGTGTTCTCTCTTGCTCTGAATAATCCTGCAGAGTTGGAATTTCACCCGGGCGGTTTATTTTCTCTGGCCTCGGAGCAGTTGCAAAGGTCTGAGAAGTGGGATGCTACCTTACAGGCATAATGGAACTTCCTTCCATGGGAAGTCAGTGGCACCTCTTGGAGACTGGAATTTTCTAATTAGTCCCTTAAGCTGCAGCCACGTTGCTTCGTTAGGCAAGCTCTCTAATGGCAGAGATTTTGGATGTGATACCCTGTAAGGTGTAAAAGGTAGAAGGGGAAATAAATACACTAGATTGCTGTGCCCAAAGGGTAAACAGTCAATATTTAGCACAAGAAACAAAACCTCCTCTCTTGCTTTCCTTCCACATGGACTTAATTAGGTGGTTTCGTTAACAAAGCAAACAGCGTTTCCTGTCGTTGGGCTGTTCCTCAGCGTGGATGCAGGGAGCTGCCCGAGCCCGGAGCGTGCAGGTGTGGGTGCAGAGCAGAAAGCATGGGAGCAGAAAGCTGCCAGCACGAGTGGCTCCAGCCTCAGAGACCCTTCTGCCCCATTTCAAACCAGCCTTGCTCTGTGTCTCTGAACGTGGCAAAAGGGCAGCGCCTGGAAGGAAAGCTCTCGCTAAACCAGCGTGTAACTCGGGTGAGGGGAAGAGGTTGTCTCTGAAACCCCAAGACGACACACCTATCGTACATGGGCAAGAGCGATGCTAACATCAGGCTTCGCCCTGGGGATAGTGATGAGGCACAAGGCTGAAGGTTTTATCAGTCCTTCCTCCTCCTCAGACACCAGTCCCTGGTGCTCACTTGGCAGAGCAGTGGTGATGTGCAAGGGAGAAAACACAACAGGCAATTGCTCTGATTTAGTTTCTTTCTACAAGTTTGGTATGTGTGTCTGGCAGTTGTAAACTGAGCCCAGAGGGATGGAAAAGTGAGGCTGTGTTGTTCCCAGCTGGGTAAAGGGTTCCTACTGATTTGTTAGGAGCATACTGGTCCTGCTGGGGGGCTGCTCATGATCCCCTTCTTTTTGTTGTTGTCAACACGGAAGACAGCAAACACCTTGAGTTCCCTGTGGTTCCGTTGCTGGGTTTGTAGAGGAGTTAGATGCCCAGCCCAACAGAAATGGTTATTTCAGAGAAAGACCCTGAGCCCAGGCTCTCCTCCCCTTCCTCCAACTTCTCTAGTTTCCCAACCGACTCTGGAGAAATTGGTTTCCACCAATTGCCTCTGGCTCATCCCAAACAAGTTACAGGCTGACAGGGCACCTCCCTGGCACATGGCTGTTTCTCTGCCATTTGTAATAACTTGCAGATGTTGGAGTGATTGGTAACAGCTGGAGTTCCAGCGTGGAAGGGGGAGCAGGGAGCCTCCATGGCTGTGGCACAGCCCTGCTGCTCCTGCTTAAAGTGGCCTTTTAATTGGGCAGCCTCGAGATGAAAGGGCAGGATCAGTGCAACGCGGGGCTGAAACAGCTTGTTCCAGGAAACTGCTCTGAGGGCACTGGAGAAATATCCACAGGCCCTGAGCAGGATGGAGGCTTTGATACCTCGCTGCACCACTAAACCACACAGGAAACAGGTTGCAAGCCCTGCAGGGCTTACAGGAGAGAAACAACAACTGCCTGTAACACATAATTGAAGAGGATGCTGGTGGAACATAGCAGAGGAGAACTGCCACTAAAAACAACAACCCAGGAACCTAGTGGCAGAAAGGAGGAGAAAGAGAAGTGGTTTCTCTCCGTTACTAATGGCTGCCTTCCTAAGTGTGCTCCTAGAGCACACGCTGAGATGCTGAGGTCAGGAGGAGGATGTGAAGCTGAGATAGAGATATGAGTTGTCTACAGCCTATTAATGACTGGTTCCCTACCAGCATAGCTGCGGGTGGTCATTAATCAGAGAGTATTCAGAGCAGGGAGGGATTTGAAAGAGCACCAGTGACCAGACAGAGGCAAAGGTGAGCTGGTGGCAAAAGCAAATCATCGAGGGGTGTGTGTGTGCACCTCTAAGGAGGACCGTGTCAATGCAGAGATGGAGGGGAAGTGCTGTTACCAGCTTTGTTCCCTTTCTGGGTGCAGGGAGCTGCTCCCTGCTGTGGGGCAGGGGTGGGTGAGGTCCCTGTAGCCTTTCCTTGGAACCTGAAACTAGTTTAAGGTCAAAATGAGGGATTCACCAGGGAAGAGAAGAGAAAGAGCTTCCCCTGTGGCTCTTACCTGCCATCATCATCTTCACGGCACGAGCATAAGCCAAGGCATGGCACTCATAATGTTTCTAGAAGGAGTTTCAAGTCTGAGTGTATCCCACCAAGGTAATCCCCCAGCCAGGTGCTTTGAGAATGGACTACAGAGAGCGTGGAAAATAGTAAGAGTTTCACACAAGCAAGCTCAGAAGAAAATGGCTTAAATACAGGTGGTTCTGTCGGTCCTGTCCAACTCCTCCCATTAGAGTGTCCTCAGACAGACCAATAAGCTTGGTTTGCCCCCAAACAATTATTTATTCCTATTGCTATCTTACTGTTAAAACCTTCTCAATTCAGATAGTTCAGTAAGTCACCAAAGACCCGCTCCTGAAGTCAACAGGAAGAAAACTCAGGCTTGAGGAAGCTGCAGGCTGCACTGCAAAATGAATCCCAAGGATTAATTTTTAATTTAGGGGCATTTTCACGGCCTATTTTAATGGTAATTTCTCTAATTTTACCTCATCTCTAGGAATACCAAAGTCCTTGAATGTTTTCTTAAGTTCTTTCTGGACGTTGAAGAGAAACTTTGTGGCTTCAAACTTGTTCAAACATCAGTATTATCCCCACCTATGTCCAGCAGCTGAAAGGCAGGTCCCACATGGCTGTGGATGAACAGCTTTTCAAGATGGTTCTGTTTTGGGGCAGAAAGGTTTAGAAACAGATGATAAGCACTGATTTCCTGCATGGAAAGGATATGTGGAACACCAGCCAGAGAATAAAGGTGACCTTCCACTCATTGCGGCTGCAGGAAATACCAAACCTCTGGTGCTTCCTGCCATGGAGGCAGTGGGAGCACGCGGCTGCTGCCGGCTGGCTTTGGGCTGTGCCAGGGAAAGCTACCAACAGCCAAGCCGAGCTCCAAGGCTGCTTTGTGAGGTCCTTTCCCATCCCTCTCCCTTACCACAGCCTGCTGCCCCCGCCGCTTTTCCCTGAACAGGCACCAGCCTCTTCTCGGGGCTGTAAGTGATGCCAAGGAGGTTGAAGAAGGGCATCAGCATGTGCTGCACCTACAAGCTAGCAACAACTGATGGGTGAAAACAAATGCTTTCATGATCTGTTCCTCACAGGTAGATGCCAAGAGCTTGGTTTTTTGCAGAATTAAGATGGACAGCCTGAGCTAGGAGGAGTATTTAGATGGTTCTTGCCTTGCTAAAGATTCAGAAGAGGATTAATTTCAGGAGAGCACGGTTGGCATTAACAGGGGGGCTGCTTCTTCCTTGCTTTTCTTTTCTATGCAGCAGCATAGACTCAGGGCCCACTCCATCCCACGTGTACCACACGTAAAGATCAGCTCCAGTGAGCTGCTTCCCTTTATGGGGGTGTTGGATAGTGCAAATGTCCCTGTACCAACTCCAGGACCTTCAGGGCACCCACCTCATGGGGCAGGAGGATGAATGCCACCATGTAGAACTCGTTAAAGCAAGTCCTCCCCCTCACATTTTGGTCCAGCAAATCGAACAGCAGCATGATCTGGTCCTTTTTCAGGTCAGTCACATAACAGAGAAAGCAATAAACCTGCAGATCTGGAAAACAGTGAGCTCTCAGTCATCGTCTGCACAGAGCTGTGAGCGATAATTAGCAGGATTTATTTTATTTTAAATGCCCACTGATCCCAAACAGGTTGCACAGGCAATTAAAACACAGTATCAGGCAAGAGATACTGTTCAGAATGAATAGACAGTATTAATAAGGTTGCCTGATTTATGAAAGGGGCATATGTGATCTCTGCATGGAAGGCAATGTTGGAGTGCTCATAGTTTTCTGACTTTCTTCTCTTCCACCCCTCCCCTGGAGGAAGAAAGGACTTTTCCAACAAACCAGAAATATTTGGAAAAGAACCCAGTTTACTTTTGGAGGTGTCACTTTTAACTCACTATCAATTATTTTTAGTCTGATTTAATCTTCTCCAGTGCAGTGGAAGAGCCAAACTTTCAGACCCAGCATTTCCCTCAAACTTCCCCAAGTATGAACACAGAAGACAAATAGTCGCTGTGAAAGAAACCCATCAACTCTGCAGCCTGGTCTGATTCCGCCACCCTTAAATATCTGCCAGTGGAGTAAATCCATGGGAAGAGGTGTCATTTGAGCTGGAGCACCATGGGGGTTTTGCAAAAACATGGGAATAGCCTGAAGAACTGCAGGCGGGAGGTGGGGAAGCTGCGAAGCAGCAGATGGGGGGGTTGCAAACAGCCTCATGTGGAGGACACTATTGGCAAGAAACCCACCTGCTTTCTACCACGGAGCACGATCGGTTTATGGGAAGGATTACACGATGAGGTTGCTGCAGTGCTGAGGAATTAGCTTCAGCGAGCCAGAAATCCCCTCTCGCCCCACGTTCCTGGCATCTCGCTCGCACAGCTGTGAAGATCTCCTTTAGGGCTGGCTTGGGTTTTTCCTGTGTCTGGTCCTTGTGCCAGGACGTGGTGATCGTGTTTGTGCAATACTAGCAAGCCTGACCTGGGGGCTTCAAGTGCTGCTGGCGTGCAGAGGGCAACAATACCATAAAATCAAACAGGCTTTGTAGGCTCTTGAACACTTTTCTGTGTCACAAACGGGGAGGGATGCAACGGAAGAGGGAAGGGGGAAGGAGTATCTTCAGTAAGAGCTGGAAATGCCTTTCCGTGGCTCTGCATGGCCCCCTGAGCTGTACGTATTTCAGAAGCTGATGCAGGAGTAGCCAGCCCACGTAACCTCGCAGAGCAGCCAGGGCATGACTGAGCAGGGAGGACGTCGTGATACACGTGGCATCTTGCAAGCTTTCTGGGATATTGCCAAGCACTTGTATTACCCAAGCTGCTAGGTAATTAGTACTGCAGAGTGCTGCATTTGCTGTAGCAGCTGAAGCCCACTATTTGTAATGTCTGTGATCTCCGGTTCTCAGTCCTAAGCGAGGCAGCTTTCTCTGTTTCTGTTTTCTAAACATTATGGAGGGCCTGTAATTTTAGAGCATCAAATCCAATCTCATTTTCAGCAGCACTTACTGGTCAGGTAAGTCTTTCAATGAACGTCCAGGGTCTGGAAATACTCTGACGGTGCCGCAGGATTTCTTACTGACAGCTCTTCGTTTAAAAGCAGATGCTGCACAAAGCACCCAGATTTCAGCTGAGTCTCAGTTGGCCTTGGACGACCAGCGAGGCAGAATTAGCGCCATGGCAATGACCCCTCACAGAAGGAGATAATGAGAAATCACCAAGCCCAGAAGTTCTCCAAACGAAACGCTCAAGTTTCATCTGCATCACACATCAAGGTGCAGTGTAAAAACGCATCCCCTCTCCTGCCTCCACCCTCGGCTCGTTCGTGGGACAGGTCCCATGTGTGGGGCAAAATACACGTGCTGGTGTGAGTGGTGTTGGTGTCACTGAGGTCTGCATGGACAGCCATCACCACCAAGTCCTCACCTGCAAGCAGAGATACTGTGAAGCGAGGCTGCATCGTCGGGTGTTTCCCCTAGATGTCCCCATTTAATACTCGATTTCAAGTCGGTATTCAGAGGATTTGAAGTTTTGCCAGGGAGAGGGTGAAAACCTCCACACGTGACACCAGATGGGTCACATCTTCTCTAAAACAAATTCATGGTGGGTGCCCAGAGTGCTGATACACTCAAATTTCTGCTACTGGGGGATTTAAAAATATTTGCCTTTGGCCGTTTGCACACGAGATGAATGGGGAGAAGAAGGAAACACCCCTCTGTTGCTGAGGTGTGTAGGCTCATGCTTTACACTCACAGATGCCTCTCTTTGCTCGGCCCATGAGGTGAAGCGCAGCCCCTGCAGTCATGCTGGCCATGCTCCGTGTCCCAGGCTGAGCAGGCAGGAGCATGACAGCAGCCACTGGGGAGTTTCAGAACTTTCCTTCCAGGTCTTCAATGTTATTTGGATTTATCATCATCCTCTGATGCTCTGGCCTCCTCCTTGCTGTGCTGAAGAGGGGGCGGCAGGGATGAGATAGGTGGCTCAAAATACGTCAGCCAAAGAGTGGCAGTGAATGGATCGGAATCCAGCTGGTGGCCAGTCACGAGCAGTGTTCCCCACGGCTTAGTACTGGGGCCAGTTCTGTTTAATATCTGTATCAATGATCAGGTGAGGGGATCGAGTGCACCCTCAGTACATTTGCAGATGACACCAAGTTGGGCAGGAATGTCGATCTGCTGGAGAGTAGGAATGGTCTAAAGAGGGATCTGGACAGGCTGGATCAAAGGGCTGAGGCCAATGGTGTAAGGCTCAACAACGCCGAGTGTTGGATCCCGCACTTGGGTCACCACAACCCCAGGCAATGCTACAGGCTTGGTGAAGAGTGGATGGAAAGCTGCCAGGTGGAAAAGGACCTGAGAGTGCTGGTGAACAGGCAGCTGAAGATGAGCCAAGGTGTGCCCAGGTGACCAAGGCCAACAGCATCCTGGCTTGGATAAGCCATAGTGTGACCAGCAGAGCTAGGGAACTGCTCATCTTCCCGTACTCTGCGCTGATGAGGCTACACCTCACTACAAGAAAGGGCCCCTCACTACAAGAAAGACATTGAGGTGCTGGAGCATGTCCAGAGAAGGGCAATGAAGCTCGTGAAGGGTCTAGAGCACAAGTCTGGTGAGGAGCAGCTAAGGGACCTGGGATTGTTTAGCCTCGAGTAAAGGAGGCTCAGGGGAGACCTTTTTGCTCTCCACAACTCCCTGAAAGGAGGTTGTAGCCAGGTGGGCATCAGTCTCTTCTCCTAAGGAACAAGCGATAGGACAAAGGGAAGCAGCCTCAAGTCGTGTCAGGGAAGGTTTAAGCAGGACATTAGGAAAAATTTCTTCCCACGGAGTTTGTCAAGCCCTGGAACAGTCTGCCCTGGCAAGTGGTGGAGTCACCATCCATGGCGGTACTGCAAAGCTGTGTAGATGCGGCACTGACGGGCACGGCTTAGTGGTGACTTGGCAGTGCTGACTTAATGGTCTGGATGATCTCAAAGCTCTTTTCCAACTGGAATGATCCTATGATTCTGTGACTCCCTGCCGCACTCAGAGGCACGGCTGACTGCTGGGGCCAAGCTGAGCCGTGCTGAGCCGAGCCGAGACGAAGTGAACCAAGCCAGGCTGTGTCACCCCGCGCTGTGCCGAGCCGAGCCGAAGTGAACCGAGCCGGGCTGTGCCACACCACGTGCGCCGAGCCGCGCTGTGCCGCACGGAGCCGTGCCGGGGCGGTCCGGGCCGTGCCAGGCGGGGCGGGGCTGGGTGCTGGGGGCGGTGGCCGGGCCAGCAGGTGGAGCGGCGCCGGGGCTGTGCGCTGTGCGCGGCTGGGGCCCCGCTGCCTCCCCGTCTCTCCCCCGGGGCAGGGAGCGGGAGGCGGCTGCCGGCGGCTCCTCGGCGGCCTCGCCCGGCTCCGGCATGGCTTTCGCCAATTTCCGCCGCATCCTGCGCCTCTCCACCTTCGAGAAGCGGCGGTCCAAGGAGTACGAGCACGTCCGCCGCGACCTGGACCCCGGCGAGGTGTGGGAGGTGGTGGGGGAGCTGGGCGACGGCGCCTTCGGCAAGGTCTACAAGGTGGGTCCGCGGCCGGGGGCTGCCGGGCGGGGTTCGCTCCGCACCTGCGGCTCCGGGGGCTGCCGGCGCTCCGTCCCGCAGGTCACGGGCTCGAGTGCGGGCGTCCCTCTCGCTACGGGGGCCTGGGAGCCGCCTGCGGGGCGGCAAATCCCTGCGGGACCCGGGGCCGGCTCCGCGCCGCCCGTGCTGGGCAGGAGAGGAGCTGGGGGCAAAGGCAGCGGGATCAGCTGGGGGTGCGGGAGTGCTTGGGGCAGGAGGAGGGAGGCAGAGAGCCTGGTGGTTTGGGTTTTTTTTTTTTTCCTTTTCCCGTTAAATCGCCTCTTTCCAGAGCGATGCTTTAGTAAGGCGACGAGGTGTTCCTTGCCAAGCCTGTCGGTGCAATGAATGGAGGGAGATTTCTTGGAAGTCGGCGGTCTCGGGGCTGCCTCCAAGTTTTGCGAGCCTCCAGGGGTGACATTATTTGTATTCCTGTGGTCCTCGCCGGCAGGAAACTCGGAGCGAGAAGACGAGCCCAGCTCCTTGAAAGCAGGGATGTGTCCAGTGCTATGAATATTTAACCTTTCTGTTAAAGGATGGGGGTTTTGAAGGCCGAATGTTCACTGTACTTTGCACTCGAAACCAGCAGCGTTCTTGCTGTTACCGGCTCTGGAATACTCGGGTCTCCTGTGCATAGTGGAGAGGAAGGAGGGTTTTGGTTGGGGCTGTCTGGAGAAGTAGGTTGGGGGTCCAACTTCCCTTGGTGACCTGCTGGGCAGCTGGTTTTTGATGGTCTTGTTAGATCATTTGTGAAGTTACTGCCTTTTCAGAATTGAGAAATGAGTAGTACTAAGGAGAAGGCCGGGAAGGGAGCTGGTTGGTTGCAGGTCAGGACAGAGGTGTTTTATTGCCGTGTCCTGGGATTTGTTGTATTTATTTGTTGTCTCTATTGTGTTATTTGATAGACACTTTCAAAAAAACCTGGGCGATAAGTGTACATTGAGTGGAAATCTTTAGTGAAAAAGCCTATCTTTTAATAAACTGCAGTTCCTAAACATCTTAGTTAAACCCTTAATATATTTATCCTCCCAGAAGAAGCAGCAGTACCAATCAGTGTTTCTGTTACAGTTTACTTGGTGTTGTGCATTGGAAACCCATTTGGGTATAGGAATGCTTACTCTTCTCCTGGAGAATTATTTGCGTAGGTTTCTCATACAATGACAGGAAAAAGGTAAACATTGTAAAATAAGTTAATAGGCTTCTGGGACAATGAAAACTTAGAAAAATAACTAATTTAAATACTATTTTAAACATGTGTAATATAACCCGAGTAGAGAACTTTCAGAATAAAGCTACTTTATACGTGGCTGGTTTGTTGTGGGGTTTTTTGTTTTTTTTTTTTAAGTCCATTGTCATATCTGAATACTCTGATAATTTTATTATTGGTGTGAGGCTGGAGTTAATAGTAATTTTTTGTACTGTAGGCTAAGGATGCCAGCCTGTCAGGTGATAACATCTCCTCATCTCCAGCTACTTTCATCACCTTTGATCCCCATTTTGACCTAGATGAGAATGTCAGTCATAGCAAATGACACGGTGAAGACCGCATGTTTATAAACACAAGTTCACTCTGTCTGTAGCTAGTACACTGAGGCAACTATGATATTTTAAAGTGGTTGATTGGTGGCGGGGGTTAAAATGTTGTGACAGAATCAAATGGTTATTTTATTATTCTTGGTAAAGTTTTAATTCTTCATCTTCTATGATCTCTCCTCCTCCTGTTCTCCATCCGGTTGGCAAATGGACATGGCTGTTTTTTGAAGAATTCTTGTTTGAGGGTTTGTTTGTTTATGAATCCTAAATTATTTGGGTGCCACGTAATATACAGCCTTATTTTAGGTAATAGCCAGTAGCGTTGTTGCAGAAGCATAATTTCCTGTCATGCTTAAGATTTAACTTGCATATTGACTGCCTTTGTCTTTCTCAAGGTGAAGCACTACCCTAGGTGGTGATGCATATAGGATGGAGATGTGAAAGAGGCGGCTTGCCCTCTCATTCTGCTAACCTGTCAAAAAAGCCCCAAACAAAACAACTGATCTGCTTGGGCTCAAGGAGAATGTAGGTGGCCAAGATGCAATGAACAATTTTAATCGTTCTTTTGAAGTCACTTTAAAGTCAACTTGCTTTTCACACAAAAGCAATGTTTAGAGCAAGCCCGAGTGTTTGTATGGCTGTGAGAGCTTCAGGATGTTTGAATGAAGTTCCTGCCTGTCTTCCGCCCCTTTTCCACACACGGAAGTGCAGGGAGGTGATACAATCTGCCTGTGCCTGCATCCTGCCCTACATAGCATGGATATTTTATTTGCTTGAAGAGCCTGTTGTCGCTTCTGTGTACAAATCCCAAAGGACGGGATTTGTACACAGAAGAGTCTGACCTGGGAGAAATTTAGATGTGGATAGAAGCAGCAGCATGCTCTTTTTATTAAGTTTTGCTCTTATGAGACCAGATTTGATCAGGAGGAAGGAGGGCTGGGTGATGGTCTTACTGGGGAGTGTTACTGTGCTGCAGAACACTGCAGGGACCTGTGTCTTGGACTCTGTGTGCAGTCAGCTCGGCAAACTTCAACTAGTTTGACACAATGTTTACTGAAGTAGGACAGTCTGATTCAAACATATATTAATATCTATAGTGGAACCTAAAATATATACAGCAGAACTTAAGAAACCTGCATCCAGTGGAAACTACTGCAATTTCCCTAATTTTATACCAAGACTTTTTTTTCAGCAAAAGAGGACCTGGTTATATGAGTAAACAGTGAAACTTGTTGCAGAGGGTAATGAAGCTGCAAAGTAGGAAGGGGGTGGGGAGAAACTGTTTCTTCCTAGCTTTCATTCTATTAATGTCTTGGGTTTGGCAAGTCCAGTAAGGTATGTTCAGGAAGTGATAGCAGCCCATAGATAGCACCGCACTGCATGCCCAGCGCGCTTTGTTACCCACCTCATCCAAAGCTCGTTAAATCGATGATCTCAAAGCGGTTGTTAGGCCAGCAGCTGGGAGCTGTGACCAGTGTGTGCTACCCTGGGATGCCCGCAGCACCTCCAGGCTTGCGGGTCTATAAGGATGCAAGTTCCTAACTCACAGCCTTGAGGAAAGCAGAGTTATTTTTCTTCAAAAACACCTAAGATACAGTTTGTAAAATAGAGAATTGTGGCTTTATTGGTTCAAAGGTGATGCCTGTTTGCGTGTGCAGGAGAAGTGGTAATGGTGCCCCAGGAGCTGCTCTGCTGAAGCAAAGCCGTGCTGACCTCGGGGCCGTGTGGATGCTCAGAGCCAAGCCAGCAGTGCAGGTTGCTGTGGGCTGGATGCTTGGAGATGGGAATTGCATCTCAGTCCTGCAAAACCCATTAGCTGGTGTGGTATTTACTGTTGCAGGTAGCTGCATTAGTGTCGGTGGGAACAGATCTGCAAGGGCTCTTCTGGGCATTGAGAATTCCTGAGCTAGCAGGGGATGGACTGGAGCTTTCCAAAGCGTGGGCTCTGCTGGATGAAGCCTTGGCACTTGCTGCCTTTCTCATGGTGGGATTGTTTTGCTGTGCTCGTGCCTCTTGTGAAACGCTATCTCCTGTTCCCAGTACGCACTGATGGGGGACACTGGGTCCCCGATAAGGCTTCCTCCGCACAGGGTGGGGACAAGCTGTCGGTGTGTGGGCTGCCCGCAGCCCCCGGTGTGCCTGAAAAGGGGTTTGTTCACTTGAACTTGCCTTCAAACAGCTCTTGGGCACGGCTCCTAGAGAGATAACACTGAGCCCCATGCCACAGCCACTGAGAAGTGTGCCTTTTATGTTGTTGTTCTCTTTTCTTTTTAGCATATGGTTTAAAAAGCTGAATTTGGGTTATCTGATCTATTATAGGGATATCAATGCTGTACACACTGCGGACTGTAAATGCTCTGTTTTGAAATTTGGGTAATAAAAGGCTAATTGTTAACTGTTGTGCAGCTGGCTGGTAAGCCTGGCACTCACTGTGATGGGCACGTTCAAAGGCACGAGACCATCCCTGTCACTCACAGACTTCTGTGCTCTCCAGCCGAACCCACACTGCTCTGGCTTTGCATGAGTTGGCTCAGCTCTTGTCAGTTTGATCCATGAGGGATTTAACATGTGATTCCTGGAAAGGGTGTCACAGATGATAATTTGCTGGGTTAGCTCAAAAAAACCCAAACCAAACCCAAAACAAAAAAAACCCAGAGGAAGGAAAAAAATGGGGGGGAGGGGGGAACCTTAAATTGATTGTAACTATGGCCACAGGAAAAAAAATAAACTAAAAACCAATGGTAAGATCAAATCATTGTCTTAGCCCTTAGAATAGCTGTAGGGTTTCCTTAAAATGCTTCAGCTGGGGAGAGCAAGGGAATGGGAAGACACCACTCCTTTACTTGCAGAGCAGTGGCCCAGCAGTATTAAAGCTGGTTAAACTTTAAACTTGATGTTCACTTTAAACTCACTGAAATGTGTGATGCTCCAGCACTGCTGAAGCCCAAGTGAAGCTTGTTCTGCACTCTGCGGAGCCATGGCTGTATTTGTGTGGCAGAGGAGAGTGATAGCTCTCCGTGGCCTAAATATTTTGATAATGACTTCAGTGTCATGGCCCAGAGCTTGGCAATGCTGCTGGAAGTGGGAGCTGTGGGCAGCTGCGTGGAAGAGAAAGCTTAGATAAAGTCTTTGAGCTTTGTACCCCCAAGCACATGGCAATCGTTACTCCTCAGAAAAATTCCTCCCCAGCACGTCTTGTGATTTTGAAATTACATTTTTTCTTGAGCGTGCAGTTTCCTTGGGGGGGGGGGGAGGGAATTTTTATTTATTTATTTATTTTATTCTTACCCTGGGGATGCTGCAGTCTGCAAATCAGGGGTTCTCCCCATTGGTCTCAGATCAAAGCCACATTCACCGCTACACTGTGGTCCTGGGTGCCCAGGGTGCTCTGCCTGCCTGCAGTGGGTGGCTGAGCTGCCCTCCCATCTGCCAGCCCCGCTCAGCCTGAAATCCTGGGTGAAAAGGCACTTGGCTATGAAGAACAAAGTCACTTAAAAAATTATTCCTTAAAATAATAAAGTAGCAGTTACATTTTAACAGACTTGCCTCTGGAAGGCAGCGGAGAGCGTGTGGGTTAAGTGCTGCAGAACGGGGGCATGTGAACCGCTGCCCTGCTCAGTGTGGCCAGAGCATCCTCCCGGGCCAGAGCATCCTCCCGGGCCAGAGCATCCTCCCGGGCCAGAGCATCCTCCCGGGCCAGAGC